>JAQBSW010001912.1:0-117678 GCA_029291075.1 Eudiplozoon nipponicum | reverse complement strand
TTCCAACCACTTTTTTTTTACAAAACTTCAGTTCGCACACTTTCTGGTCGCACGTGTGCCGGTTGTTAAAACTTGCCCGAGATGACGTATGGAATTACCGCTTTCATTATAATTCTTATTGTGTTTTTTATGGAATTCTAACGCTTCTCTTTAATAAAAGGTCTCAGGGTTCTCCTACTTGGCTTTTTCCATTTTGGCATGATTAACTATTGCGTATCTAATAACAAATGTGTTCAAATAGGACAAGAATGATAGACCAATGTCAACCTAAACGATAGGTATGCTCTCACGTGCACAGGTTTTTTGGGCTCATCAGTGGAAGCCGATACTACGCCCTATATTCGTCATATACTTAATCAAGCATTGTGGAACAGTTCGATTGTTTAATACCTCATCCGAATGCGTATTCAAGCGGTAATAGATTTAACGTTAATTTATGTTTTGACAATGCGACTTTAAAACCAATCCAGTATAAAAATACCGTGCCTGTATGGAGTACTAGCACAATGGTCTTCGAGATTAACTAAATTTTACCAAAATTAATTATTACAACACCCGTTATTCCAACAGATCCATACATTCTGAACTCGATGTATGTTATATATCTCATTTCGTAGTAATCATGAGATCATTCAATTATACACTTCGTTGCGGAGAACTGATATATATATATATATATATATATATATATATATATATATATATATATTAGACTAATTTATGAACGTAAGGAGCATATTTATTTGCATTTATTTGGTAGCAAATCTATTCTTCGTCAAACTCAGTCATCAGACAATGAAAAATCAGCGACCCTTGCTAGTGATCGACATATTTCACGGTCATCATCATACAATTTGAGGCAACCGGTGAACCCGTCGCATGAACAGAGATACAAAATCGACAGACAACACGTCCTGTTTGAAGTCGGCAAAAATATGGACCAAGATGATGGTGTTATTAGTACGTTAGTGGAGGCCTTCGATGGAAAATTGGTTGCCTGCCCATCTGATCGAAACATTGCACTTTTATCACCAAAAGATCTTAGAATACCAATCAAAGCACCAAAAATGAAAAATGATGAAATCGGTAGTCGATGCGTCATGATAAAGACTGACAAAACTGAAGACCGGAATGAAGGTGGTGTTCATTCGCTTGAGCCTTCCTCCAATAAGGATATCAATGTCTGCTCACTATCATCATACAATCTGAGACGATCCGCCAGCCCGTCAAATAAGCGGAACTTTTCTGCTAAATTTGGCGAAATAGAGGATCGAAGTGATAATAATGCTCAATCTGTTCAACGAGTTGCTAGTGATAAACTTGATACGTGTGAAACAGCTCAAGATATTTCTCTGCAGTCATTAGACAATCTGAGACGACCGATCAGCCCAACAAAAGAAAAGAACTGTAAAGTAAACAGACGCGTTTCCTTTGACATTGGCGATGTGGAATCTCCAAAGGAAAACAAGGTTCACTCAAACAGGAAGTCTTCTAATATTATTGGTTGCTGGTAAGTTTTTTTTCATGCACTATTTGTTTTCCCGTAAATGGCTATGCTGGAATATTTTATTCATTTGTGCATGCAACTTTATCAGTGGTATAAAAGATTCGTTATATTCAGTTTTACCATTTAATGTTGAAATGATTGGAATGCTGATATGATTCTAGAACTGTATTTACCAATAGCACGGCTAAGCAAACAGCACGAAAGTGTGCTTGAGGTATGGCATGTGAAATCGATTTGTGTCTAAGGCACCAGCTGCATGTGTTTTAAGGAAGCCACGTTGTTTCAGACCGAGTACTAATGCTCTTCGCGTATTTCGTCATTATTAAATATCTATGGAGTTGCCTATTTGAAAACTACCGTTCCAGCGTTTTACTCGAGACAGTTTCATCGTTACAGGTAGCCAGTGAAGCTTACCTCGCAGGAAACCTTTTGGTATTTTAACTTCCTTACTAACAGGGCAGTTCAATTTAGCTGTCTCCCTCATTCTTTCAAGTGGTCTCGCATGTTATTTACTCTGTTTCCTCAGAGCTTTGAATAGTTCTGTGCTACTTGGTATATTATTTGTACCATTATTTTGATATTTTTATTATTATTATTATACAAAATTATTATACATATTTGCAAGAAATACCTTACTTGTCTTTAATCCACTCATTCGAGTTTCTGTTGTGCTCTGGAGGTTAAAAATTATTTGGCATCTGGGCAGATAGTGCTCATCAGCCTTGGTTGGCAGACTATCTAGGAGAAGGAAAACTCAGAATAAAAACCGTCACTGGGAATGGGCGACCTAGTGTTCTTTTACAGTCCACATATAACCATGACAAGTACAACTTACAATAATTACATACTGCATCGGCCGTCGCGCTGTATAAAAAGGGTCGCCTTATCTGCTGAGCCGTGCAGGGTGGATAAGCGAAAGCAGGCTACTGCAGGCAACTCTATCTACGATTTTGCCCCCTTTCCTTCCATTTCCTCTTCTCAATCTAACAATAACACTCTTTTAGATACTATAAATATGGTTGGTTTAGATCATAACACTGGGCCCAATACCAGGTTGCCAAATATCGTAAGTGGTTCTTGTAGACGATCATTCATTAAACCTAGGTTAGGTTTTAACTTAGGCGCATTTAATGTGCGAACATTAAAACAACTTGGAAAGGAAGAATCTCTTGCTCGTACGTTGGATAAATTAGAAATCGACATATGTTGCGTATCTGAAACTAGAATACAGGATCCTAAGTGTATTACAGAACTGGTTGCACCATCCCTATCTACGCGTTATTGGCTTCGAACATCTGGTTCCACAGAGTCCTCTCAAGCCGGTAAATGGGGCGTTGGTATTGCCTTTAGCGCGCGAGCTGAAGCTTGCTTAATTGAATGGATCCCTTTAAATAGTCGATTGTGTGCGGCACGTTTAAATACATCTACTAAAATCAAATCAAAAAACCGTTATCATCGTTGCCTCTTCGTTGTATCTGCATATGCTCCTACCGATTGCAGCACAGAAGAAAGCAAGGACGCTTTTTACTCCAAATTAAGCTCCTTACTAAGTAAAGCACGAAGTTCGGATATAGTCCTGGTTATGGGTGACATGAATGCTCAAGTTGGTCGCTTAAGCAACACAGAATTTCATTTAGGTGGAAGATACACTCTAAGCTCGACTCGCAATGATAATTGTGAACGGCTTTTGGATAGCTGCGCTGAACATAGACTATATTTAAGTAGTAAAAATTTCAGACGTAGTGTTAGACGTTGTGCTACATGGCGTCCTCCAGCACCCTGACAACGGTGGACTCAAATAGATCATGTAGAAATTAGTTATAGATGGCGTGGTTGCATCCAGGATTGTCGCTCTTTTTGGAACACTTATGTCGACTCGGACCATGCACTTATCCGTTGTAGATTTGCTCTTAAATTTTCCGGGAAAATAATTAAGAATAAACCTCAAATTGATGTAGGCCAACTCGAACAACCGTCCATCCGACAAAACTATGAAAATATTCTAAAGGCTAATCTAACTGGTCTGAATAGCGAAAATCCGAATATACTTTGGTCCAAGATAAGTTCCACTATGCACAATGCAGGTACTACTGTATGTGGCATAGCAGGCCCCCGTAGAAATAATCACTGGCTCTCTGTAAAATCTATAGAGATACTCGAAATAAGGCGCCAAATTCCACCTGGCTCGACTCATAATAATACCCATCGCAATATAAGACGCCAACTTAAGCGCAGTCTAAAAGGCGATCTTAAAAAATTTTGGAACAGAAAGGCTGAAGAAATCGAAGTAGCTTTCGCGACAGGTAATAGTCGCTGTTTGTTCCAAATTATCCGCGCAACAGGTCCGCGTAAGTTAAAAGTTAGCAAAATTATAAATGATAGCAACAACGAATTAATAACCGATAAAATAAGTCGTCTTGACAGGTGGGCTGAACACTTTAGAGATCAATTTTCTTGGACACCCGCGTCAGTTCCCATTCCCGAAAGCATGTGTGCATCAAGAGTGTGGAATGTTAGTCCCGAAGAACCATCCGAGTTAGAAGTACGCGATGCAATCCTATCTCTTAAGCGCCGCAAAGCTGCCGGCCCCGATGATCTGCTTCCGGGATTGTTTAAGGATGGTGGCGATATAATTTCGGGAGCGTTGACCAAACCTTTTCATACTATATGGAATGAGGAAACCGTACCACTTGACTGGAATGAGTCGACCATCATTCCTATCTTCAAAAAAAAGCAATCGTAATTCGTGCAATAACCATCGTGGTATAAGTTTGACTCCGATCGTATCAAGGTTATTTGCTTCGATTATCCTACGTCGTCTTAGCGCTTCACGCGAATCACATACAAGAGAAGAACAGGCCGGATTCCGCGCAGGACGAGGTTGTATAGATAATATTTTTACATTAAGGCAAGTTCTCGAACAGAGACATTTATATCACCGTTCCACAATAGTCGTCTTTCTAGACTTCAAGGGTGCATTTGATTCGGTGGATCGCAATGTTTTATTCCATATCTTGTCGAAAAGCGGTATACCCACAAAATTTGTTAATATTATACGAGCTCTCTACACAAATACTTCTGGTCGCGTTAAGGTCTACAACGAATTAACGCATAACTTTACAACCAGCAGTGGTGTTCGTCAAGGTTGTCTACTTTCCCCATTTTTGTTTAATTTTGTAATCGATGCTATTATGAACAACACTCTCTCACACATTCAGGACGCTGGAGTTGAAGTTCTCCCGGGAGATAAACTAGTCGATCTTGACTATGCAGACGATATCGTACTATTATTTGACTATCAGCATGCTGCCCAGACAACCTTAAATAGATTAACAGACGTTGTTCCGTCTTTCGGTATGAAATTCGCACCCTCTAAATGTAAGATACTGTTACGGGATCACCCACCACTCACTCCAACGTTGCGACTGCAGAATGAAGATCTTGACATAGTTGACAGGTTTACATATCTTGGGAACTCTATCAATAACGTAGGCAATATGTCCGACGAGGTGAGAATACGGATCGCGAAAGCTAGAATAGCTTTCTCGAACCTTCATCATTTATGGAGAAACGCCAATATTTCACTTTGCCTTAAAGGTCGTGTTTACAATGCATCTGTACGCGCAGTCCTACTATACGCTAGTGAAACTTGGCCTCTTAGAGTTGATGATCTGAGACGCTTACAGGCATTCGATCATCGTTGTTTGAGAATTATAGCACATGTTGGTTACCAACAACGAATAACTAACGTTGACATCCGTAGACGTATTT
The DNA here is from genome assembly GCA_029291075.1 of Eudiplozoon nipponicum. Lineage (NCBI taxonomy): Eukaryota > Metazoa > Platyhelminthes > Monogenea > Mazocraeidea > Diplozoidae > Eudiplozoon > Eudiplozoon nipponicum. Next base: position 112,400 of record JAQBSW010001912.1, on the reverse strand, counting down.
TTGAATCTGACAATAAGTGCTCGTCGTTAGAAAAACAAATAAGGCTCCATCAACTTCGTTGGCTCGGTCACGTTTTGCGTATGTCCTCATTTCGATTGCCCAATAGAGCTCTGTTCTCTCATCCAGCATCAAATTGACATGGTAGAAACAATTAAAGTCACTTACATCCAAATTGGGTAGTGTAGGACCCACTCGTCTGCCGGGATGGGGTCCTCGTGCGCATTACAATTCTTGGTTAGAAACACTTAGCGATATGGCATCGAATCGAGCTCAGTGGCGATCTTCTGCAGATGTCTAGTAGAACTATCTTCGTAACTTTCTTTTCTTGGTAGGGCAAAGTTTGCTGCGAGGTTCGGTTTGTTTATGACGTGCTACAGTGAAATCCGCAAGGAAGCTGTATTACTGATGTCGCCTTGCCCGAATGCTAACTTGGCCATAATGTTGTTGTGGAGAGGTTTAGTTTGCCTCATTTCTGTGAGTTATCCTGATAAATTTACTCATAGTAGCAAGGTATTCCTTCTCTCTCTACCCCTCTCTCTCTCTCGTAAATCTCAATAATAATTTGTCTAAATTCACTTATATACTTTTTTTCACTCCTTATGGTTATATGGCAGTGAAACATTAGTCACTTGACTTTTGTATGGCTGGACATGATGATGATGATGATGATGAGATGGCATTTCATTTTTTTAATGAAAATCCAATTGATATAATTCTGGACCACAATTGATCATTGACTGTAAATGAAATATAGCTTAGTAACGTCTAGACTTTTGATTTGAAATCGCTTATTATTCCAATCAGTTACGATAATATGTTACTCACATAATTTATTTTCTCATTATGTCGACACCCTGCTTTATAATTAAGATTAATGTCGTTTTTCTAAGGCAATTTAAACACATACGTGCGTACATACATCCACACGTACATAAATTCATGCATACATAGATGGAAACAATACATAAACGAAGATGTATATCTACCGCACGATGGGTTCCGAGTAATACTATGCCAGTAAGGCAGAATTAACCTTATTTCTCCACTGAATCCTGGTTGCTGCTAGACTCCACACGATTTACTCCCATTGTAGTATTTCTTGGTTAGTGAGGACACAGTGCCGCGTGATCAAGTGACCATTATCGATAATTGTATTATCCGGCTATGAGTTGGTTGACTTATTTCTATTCTGGTTCCAGCCATCGACTGGGGTTACCTTGATGGTCTGGCGAGCAGGGTGTGAACTTGTTATTCTCAAAAACATTATCCCAATAAACGCTTCAGAGCCCAGTTCGACGGTGATGGTATAACTACGAGCGGTAGTACAATTGACCAGAGCAGCGTAATTGATTCATTTGAGAGAGAGATCATTATATCCATTTTGTACTGGCAAAGTTGAAGGTGATGCTAATGGTACGACTGGCTATGGCTCGTCGGTCGCCAGGCTGGATGTTCTTTAGGGATAGTCGTCGTGGTTCAAAAAGCTTGGATCATTCAGTAAGATCAGTATCTGTTCTATGAAAATGTACACCCACTGCTTTAGAGTTGTTTATAATTGATTGCTTCAAGGAATGAAATCATGTATTGCGTAAGTAATGATAAACATTCATTAAATAAAGTTTGCCAGCTTGAAGTAAACACCAATTTCATTGTATTTAACCAGACCAACAACCTGGCAAAACTAGCGACAGTCAGACGTACTAACGCGTTTCGAACTTGTATGGTCATCATCAGTGTACGACGGCAAACTAACTATGGATGATTGAACCGCGATGATTATCTATGGAAGTTATGCATTGCGGTTTGATGCTCGCAAGTCAGTGGGCCTTCGAACGCTAATGATGATCATGGAAGGTCGAAACGCGTCAGTGCGTATGATTGTCAGTAGCTTTGTTACATTACAGTTAAATACTGTTTGTTGCGGAGAACAAGTATGTATTAGGTGTTGCAAACCTAGTAACAAATTAGTTCACTTGTGACCAGAAGGATAAACCAAAGGCAGCATGAACGGAAAGTATAATCTCATGCACATTCGTTTCGTGCTTACTGGCGACTCATCAGTAGGAGCCGGTATTACGCCCTTTAACCACTATATATATTTGGGTAAGGAATTTGGGATAATAGGACGATACAATATCCTAGACGAATGTGTAAACCTGCAGTAGAGTAACTAACATCCTATAGTCTCGACAATACGACTTCAATGCTAACTCACACTATATAATATATATACCGAGTCTGTAAAGGATACTAACACTATGACTATTGTGTTAGTAACTGATACCTTTTTTGAAATCGATGAGTACCGGATACTAATACTATGGTTTCCGAGTCGCTACATGATACCAACCTGATGGATATAAATTTATGCTAAAGTTCACCCAAAATGAGAATTACAACAATTTCCGAAAACCTGTTACTCCAGTTAAACCATACACTCTGGCCTTCATCGATATCAGTTATCACATTTCGCGGTAAGCATGACATCATTTAATTCATTATATTACAGTCAAATATTGTTTGTTGCGAAGAACTAATATATATGCAGGTATGTATTAGGTTTTGCGAACCTAGTAACAAATTAGTTTAGTTGTGACCAGAAGGATAAACCAAAGACAGCATAAGCGGAAAGAATAATCTCATGCACATTCGTTATGTGCTTACTGGCGAATGTGCATGAGATTATACTTTCCGTTCATGCTGTCTTTGGTTTATCCTACTGGTCAGAACTGAACTAATTTGTTACTAGGTTCGCAACACCAAATTCATACTTGCATATATATTAGCTCTCCACAACAAACAGTATTTAAATATCATTTATACCTTTGACTGTTCTTCCACTAGATGGGTGTGCGTCACGTGTGAGTATACCCATAACTGCTATGTACTACCAATTAAGTGTAACTAAAGTGGTCAATTGGTTATTTTCATGTTTTTTATGTTAGAGTACCTGTTTTATACTCATTATGTTAAATGACTTAGTTGGGGCTGTTCTCCCATTATTAGGTTTGGAGCCCAATAAATCAAGTACACTTGCTTACATCATGCCACGGTAAAAATAAAACAAGAACCAAGCACGTGTAAAATTTCGCTAAAATCACTCGAGTTATACTTAGGACTGGCTTGATTAATATCAGCTGTTAACATATCAGTAAATAGGCGCACGTCACGCATGTGCATGTGTGTATATGTAATTAACAAAGATTCAATTAAATTTAATACGCGTGTATATCAGTCTAAGTGAAACTGCAGTCAATAGATTTTAATTTGCCCTTTGAACGTCAGACTAATTGTTTTATTCTTAACATTTAAAATTATATACTATAAGTGATCTCAGTGGATAGAGTGGGAGAAAGACAGAAAAAATAATATTCGGAAAGTCGATCAAATTTAGAAAAATATGAACCGTAATTAAAATATAAGGTAAGATGACTGATGGCTAGACAAGAAAATTATGAAAACTTATTAACGAAAGAATAAGCAATATTAAGGGGGAAAATTCTTTGACAAGCGTTCAGCTCATTTGGAACCCTAATTTAAAAGCATAATAAAAGAACAGCTAAAGGACGATTAAATATTAATGAGATAATGAAACCACTAATAAGTTGATCTTAATCCGATAATCGTGATCTTTTATTTGAGCTGGCTTCAAATTTTGATTCTTAAAATCATCTTTTTTTACCTATAGCTAATTCTGTATGCCAGATTGCATCTAATGATTTTCCCACAGATGTTTCATTCGTAATATCATCTCTTGATTTAATTTCGATAAATTCCAAAGTCAGTCTTGTTATTCTGTTACGACCACGTATTGCTATGTGTCTACAATCATCCAAGTTAATAGTGTGTCCAGCCATCACTGCATGACGGGCAAGATCAGATCTAGCAACTTATCCATACTTAGATGCCTTTCTATGTTCTCCTTTTCTTACCTTGATTAGACCAATGGTTTCACCAACAAACATAAAGCTACAGTTTCTGCATTTGATTGCATACACTCCTTATGTTTATATTAGTTCATTTTTTCTTTTTTGTATGGAAGTTCACTGCCGAGAGTAAGGAGTTGTCTTATATTGCTTAGTATCCTGTGTTTCAACGCTATTAGCTTTATTCTTCTGCGTAGTTTAGAGTCTAATAATACGATCCGCTTTTGCTCCGACGGACTTTTTAGGCAGTGTGCCTAATTCCATCTTGCTATGTTTTATATTTGCTAAGGCTTCTTAATGTTAATGATTTTAAGATTCTCATGTGCTGCGGGTAAATTGAATTGAAATTAAGAAGGTTACCCAAGTAAGTGTTCTTCCTTAAATTATCTCCTAATTTATGAACATTTATTATTAACATGGCATCCAAAAATAGTAATTCATTTGATGACTACCTTTGACGAGTAAATTGATGTTCGCTCATTCGATTAGTTAAATTTAAGAATTTTTCCATTTCAGCCTCACAGTTGTTCAATAATTAAGAAATGTAGTTACATTTTTTACTTTAATAATGTGTTATCAAAAAAAATATTGTCCAACTAATGTATAAATGTTTGGTATTGTTATCGACAAATGTTGTTTCATTGGAACATCTGGAATTTGTTAATAAAATTGTTTCTTAGATTAAAAATAAGTACGGATCATACATATACACACTTGCTCCATAATGTGTCCAATTTTCGTGTTACTTCCTTCTAATATTAACGGGCGATCAACTAGGTAGCGGTAGATTTTTCTACATAGATATTCCATCTAAGCTCACTAACTTATCACTTTTTTCTAGTACACATTTATCCATAATTTAAAACAACTTTTAAGAATTCATCAATGTATTTTCTAAGAAATAGGAATATTTTCTTATTCTATGACACAAACTTAAAAATTTTATATATTGGGGAATGTTGGACTTTGACAATTATTCTTAGTAAGTTACCAGGTTTGTGCGCTTTGACCAAACCATTCACTGCAACTGTATCTATTTAATAAGCGTGTTACCGTGTGTCGAATTGCTAATGTTGGCTGTAAGCTAGTGGCCTACTTTTATTCATGCGTGGATTTTCTATTTCTCGGTGTACGACATTGTATAATTAAATATAATTTGAATGATGAACTTTTGTGCGCAGTGCTGTCCTTCTTGTTTTGGATTTGACCGCATTTATCTTGTGCGGGACAATAGATAGCACTCTTAGGTCGGTAAAATCTTGAATTTTTATCGTTTTCAGTTGCTCTGCTTATTGGCTTCGATTGATGGGTTCTCAATTAATTAATAATTAAGTTGAGTACTAAATAACAATTGGTCATTTAACTGTATTTTTGTGTTTATTCCTAAAAATATGAAGTATACGCTCAACTCTAAAACACACGCCAAATGTTCTATTCTTGCTTATGCCATAGATTTTATTATGTGGCGCTCAAGTTGTATTAACCAAATTCTTTCTCGATTAACAATACTAAACTTGCTTTAATGTGATTCAAGTGAAGAACAAGCATAATGTCGTTCGTTTTTTATAATGAAAAGCACACTCGTGATATTTACTAACAGCTGTGTGTCTAAGATTATATTTAGTTAGTTATCAACTTGTAATTCTTACATTCGTCTTGCCGACATGGAAATGGCTAGCCTAGCAATCGAGACGCTTGTATCAACAGCGCTATTTTAAACCTTGCTGGTGCTAGGGGTATGCGATTCCCTTCATCTCGAATGAAAACTATCGTGTTCAAATTGATTGTGCAAATGACAGTCATCATTTGCTTTCGCCTCGAGCAATTAATTAATTACGATGGCGAACAACTACCTTAGCACTGTAGCCAAAAGTTTTCCGTTTTAATCGCAGCAGGATTTCTGACACCTTTTCAGGTTGTCGAATGGTTCATTGAAGAAGCGTTGGTATTTATGCTGCATGGTCACATGATTTGCTTATTCTCGGTGTGTTGTCGATCCTTGTTGATTTACATATTGCTTATTGCTAGTGACAACCACAGTTGGCTGTCACTTGTTCATTTCACTGTTTTCGCCAAACTTTCTCTTTCTTTTCTACAATACCAGCATGGGCTTATGTATAGTTACGGTGACGACATTATGAATGATTTAAATGTTTTTTTGGCGTATAACCTAATAGGATGTGTGCTGCTTTTATTTTGCAAATTTTCAATGATGGTATGATCTGAACAGTTGCGCAATAAAGACAGCCATGACTCAGTAGATGGAGTGCATTTATTATATTAAACAGTTTTTGGGTCATATCAACAGTATTTTAAATCCTGCAATAATAGATTTTATATATATTCTTTAGGAATGTGAGCCTTAATACGATTTATAGTATAGACTAAGAAATTGTGTTACGGTTCGAGCTCCGTTCGCAGAAAATTCTGGCTAGTTCTTGACGAGTTCCAAGTAAAAACGAAATTGGTATACTTGATGAGTTTTTTTGCTAATTTTTGACTAGTTTATACAGAGGGTCTATATATGAATACAATATGCTTTAAATGCTAATACGTTCGGTATATGTAAAACTACTTGTGTTAAAATCCACAATTCATTTTATAGAAGTAATATATATATTACTTCTATTAAAAGAAACTGTGGACTTTAACACAAGTAGTTTCACACACACACACACACACATATATATATATATATAGTCGTTTTCGATTCGTCATTCTGTTTTCCGTCCTTCTATAATGACGTGTAAAGAATGTCGAAACCCACCAGTACTATGGTTTTAACCATATCGAATTTGTTTAAATTTTGCTTTGCTTGCTATTTCTAGGTTATGTGAATATACTTCTATTTGTGTATTTGATTTTTAAGCCTTGGCATCTTACCATACATGAACTTCATTTCTGTACCGGCTTCTCCAATTTTTCTGTTTCGCCTTGTATGTTGTGTGTATAAGTCTTTGCGTGTTTAAATAAATTCGATACTTTACACTTTTCATTGACAGTTTTGCAAAGTTCTATAGCCAGCGATGAGTCATAATTTAGGAGGAAAGCGCCATTCGAACCTTTATTGTATCTCTAAGAATAATCATTAGCAAATGGTTTAAATTGGTTTTTTATTTGAAATGCTTTATTGATATTCTTACTGGTCTGGGTATGGATGATGCACATATCATAACCTTTCTTATTTATAAAATGCTTTATGAAACAGTTCGATAATTAATAAAAATATACTTTTTTACGTCTAATCCTTCACATTAATCATTTATATTTCATTAAAAATGTAAATCATATTTTGCACTAGTATTTCTTTCGTATTTGCAATTGGCCAAAGACCTTACACAATAAACATTAATCATACCTGTTACGAGGGAAACTAGCGGTATGTTAAATCAGCAATTGATCATTCATTCTTATTTATTGTTGGTTATAATGAACTAGTACATATATTGCTATGTATTAAGCATGGGGTAACTATGAAGAATTTAATCCACATAGAAACGGAAGAATACGCCTATCTGAGCATAAATTTGTGCTCTCATGGTATAAGGCTCTGTGCGAATTTGAAGAAGGATCACTATCGTCGCATACTCGTCGTTGAGGAAATATAGACGGCGCATATTCAAAATCTTGCATCCGAGGTCCGTTGGTACTTGATATCAATCACGAAGAATTTTGGGTTTGTGTGTGATAGCACTCTCATCGGAGCAATATAGCCCGATGCGAAAATCATTCATAAAGTACCTGATTGATTTCTTTTTTGGGCAGAAGAAGTAATAAGATGCCGTGCTCATATGTCAGAATGCTAGCGATAAGTATGAAGAAAGCAATTGCTCATGCTATCTTTGTACTCAACTGAACTGACACCAAAACATGCATGATCTAATTTCAGCAGCCTTTTCTGTACCTCGTCTACCGCTTATTCTCAAGAATGGTTTATCATTTCGCTCTTGCGTGTCGGCGGACTATGCTTACATAGCTTGTCATTTAGACAGCTGGAAAATCGCTCAAGCGGGGTATTTGCATCACTTGTCTCCCGACGACCAGAACTACTACAAATATTTAAAAAATGTTTTTCACAGGTACAAGTCATTCCTCTCTTGTCCAAATTCTACAGAAATATAAAGCCAGTTATAGTGCTGCTTTTCTGCTATCTGGTGTTATATCGGAACGTACTTGACTGGATAGTTAGAAACTCTTGGTCGGTTTATGCGTGGTATCACGTAGATAACCTGGCTCTGGTAGTCATAAGAGTGTACGTGCATACTCAACCCTTCGGCTAATATAAATAAATATTTAAATATCTATTATACTTGGTTTCTGGCATTAAACGGCTTTTGCGAATATTAGCGATTAGTAGTGATTTCAACGTAAAACTAGGTCAATAATGCACGTAAATTGGAACTGTGGTAAGATAGTCCATAGCTGAAAACACTTTTAACAACGGAATTAGACTGGTGGTGCTCTTAAACTTGTCATGGTGCGTTCAATTTTCCAGCACCGGATGCAATAAATTGCCACAATATTTGTTGACATTAACAATACAGACGGGACGATTAAATGTTTTCGTGCTCAGATCAACCCCACTCGTGTTGCCTTCCGCCTAGAACGCAGGAGCATACCACATGCTCTCTACTATTTCTATCTGCCCCGTCTTTTGTTTGCCGGAATTCAATTAAAATTACACTTCTTGCAAACGCCAATATTCTGTCAGAATATACGTACGCTAAAAGCATACAAATGGGCTTTGAGCCTTCGTGGATGCCTACGCATCTGCTGGTCCACGCGTAACTACAATCGAAAGTATTGCAAACTGCTTTTTGAAGGTTAAGAAAGAAAAGCTTTATGAAACCTCGCCGAGAATCTGTTTTCTATCTATAATGAAATTAAAGCTCTTCATCATGCGACATCTACTGTGAAATCACGTTGTCACTTCTAGACTGTGGATGAAAACTTATCAAATTATTATTGCTTATGAGTTTTAAGCAACGTCGAAGCGTATCAACTTCTGCGAATCGTGTATATATATATGGGGAGAGAGGGAAAAGGGTATAGAACAATTCAAATTAGCTGACAAATTGCAGCCGCTTCTTAACTTATGCTTGTGGAAATTACACGTACCATCTATTAAAGACGCAATTTTTTGCTTTTTCATCACACTTTTGTATCACCATTATTTTTCGTTATAACTGTCTTCAAATTGCTGATTCTGAGTTTTCAGTCTTTTTTACTGGGTGACAATAAATTTGAGATTCTTAACTACTATTTATTGCACAACATTTTTAGTTCGTCTCTTTGTATTTGTCAAAAATTTCCCCACGATTGAACATCCATTGATTGCGCGGTTGTTGGTAACAAATCCTTAAATCAAGTTTGCGAGCTTTATGTAAACGCCAATCCCACTATATTTAACCATTCGCACTAAAAAGTACGATAGAAACGTTTTGATTTAAACAGGAAATTATTTACATCTATTTTGTTTTGCCCATAGGTTTTTGCAGTGAAAAGGGTTCATCGAAACAGCCAGTCTCCGTTTGTCGGAATGAAAGAAGCAGCCACCATGGTTAATTTGTCACATCCGAATTTAGTGCACTTCTATGGTGTGGCAGTAAACAGTGATCACGTGTTTCTATTGACCGAGCACATGGCCAAAGGTAGCCTTCTTAACTTCCTCCGCAGCCGTGGTAAAGCAGAGGTTACTCCGATAGCTCAATTGCGCATCGCATTGGATGCATGTGCTGGAATGGCACATCTGGAATTCAAACATCTTGTGCACAGGGATTTAGCGGCACGCAATGTTCTGCTTGACAACGATGAACGTGCCAAGGTTGACAACAGTTTTTTGCCGTATTTATATTGAATCTTATAATTATTCTTATATTTCGCGTTGGAAATTAGAACTTGCCATTGACGATCATAACTGTGCTCCAACATTGTCCACTCTGTATGGTCTGGCTAATTGCTTTGAAAGCTATAATTTTGGAAATTTTCCGCAACGCAATTTTCTTTGAGTAACGCTTTTTATGACAGTCGTCAATTAGTTCTTTTGGTGATTCATTATGATATCTGACAAATACTTTGATAGGAATTCCATACGTTTTTTACTTGGTCCGGTAGTCTGCGGCAAGCAGTTCAAATAATTTCGCCGAATGCTAGGCCTTCGAGTGAATTTGATTATCGTCACATGCTAGCACAGTATAGTACACAGTTAGATTAACAAAATCTGCGCGAGACAGGAAATTAATGAAGCTTGAATAAAAATATCTATTTTGCTATTCAAATACATTGTGTTAAGATAAAAATTACCCAATCATATATATATATATATATATAATTTTATTTATCATGATAATCTAAACATTGCATCAGATAGAAAAGGAAATTCATCCACTAGACCGGTTTCGTCTTTATTGTGGTCTCGCCAAGTACTGTACAGAATTTTGCCGCGGATAGAGCTTAAGTATTTGTCATTAAAAGACTGACCAAAACACATCTAGGTAAATAACTAAAAATTTCATTGATGGCACAGTGGATCGGTACAAGACGCCAAAGCAAATGTTGCACGATTCCAGGCATTGTTGCGGCAATTCTAGCTAGCGCTTTATGGATGCCCAATAAGGACGTAACGGGTCTACTGGATGATTTACATTTTCTATCGTATGGAATTTTTTGTGTTTACTGTCATATACCTAGACAAACCCTGCCTTAAATAAATTAAATTTTCATCTATTCCCCAAGTAACATGGCGCCGCGTCTATAATGAGCAATTGAGTGTGGGCAATTTGAACTTTATGTCAAAATTTATGCCAAATAATCCACAATTTATTGAAAGACGCCTAAAATACAACTAGATATATATCCGCAAATTGTATGTAGCACGCTTCCTGAGTAATTTTGTTGATTGATCCAATATTTCGATGCAAATGTGTTCTGGTTGCAGCAATTCTTACAAATACTAGATGGATATCAAAAAAAGTACGAAACTCGCCTATCGTTCAATTATATTTCTCACTGTATACAAAATTTCGTTTATATTGACAACGTATGTATATAAAAATATAAATTCTGGTCCCAGTACATAAATTTGTCAGTTTAAACTAGTAATTGTGCAATTCATCGAGTAGACCGCTTTCGTCCTTATCGGGAATTCGTGACGAACTGTCCTGAATTTGCCGCGAACAGGTCTCGAACTTTGGCACTTCTGGTTTAGAGTCTGTTGATCCAACCATTAAGCCTTCCTGCCGCATGCTACTTTACTTTAGGTTTAACCTATATTGCATCTCTTTAGACCTAAAGTTACTACTTATCATCCCTAATCTGTCATTATCGAACACACATCACACTACCCGGGAGAGTGATATCGAATTGGGCATTAACATAATTAAGCAAACTATGGTTGCGTGGGCGTCGTTAAAAATTATTTAAATCAAGATAGTGATTTGATATAAACACCAGTCGCATTAAATACGTACATTTGTCAGTATAAACTAGTCATTGTATAAAGTATAAAAGGCAATTTATCCAGTAGATCGCTTTTGTCCTTATCGGGAACTCTTCACGTACTGTCCAGTATTTGCTTCGGACTGGGCTCAAACTAGGACGGGTCTGCTTCGGGATTGGTGTTTATATCAAGCTTGCAACCTTGATTTAAATAACTATTATCACCACCCGCGCAATCAATGATTGTTTAATTTTATAAATAGTCAATTCATTACTACTTTCCCAGGTAATGTGGTGTATGTATGTATGTATGTATTAGTTTACTAGGTTCGCAAAACCTAATACATACTTGCATATATATTAGTTCTTCGCAACAAACAGTATTTAACTGTAATGTGGTGTATGTTCGATCGTGACAGATTGGGGTTCGTTAGTTGGAATTTAAGTTCTAAAGATATGCCATATAGGCTCAATATAAAGGAAAGCTAACCGATGAATTTTATTTAGTATCTAACTGAAAAATGTGTGTAGTATGCGGCTAGGTGACTCAGTGGTTACGTCACCATATTCCAAAGGATACGTACTCAAGTTCGAGCCCTGTCTGCAGTAAATTCTGGACAGTACGTGATAAGTTCCCAATAAGGACGAAACCGATCTACTGGATGAATTACATTTTTTAAATTATGCAATTAATAATTTATAATGACAAATGTATGTATTTAATGGGTCGGGTGTTTTTATCAAGATTTCAATCTCGATTTAAGTTATTGTTATCATCACCCGCACAACCAATGTTTGCTTAATATAAATTCTTCGTTTCACTTGTTTCTATCCACTTAATTTGTCAGATGCGCTTTTGATTATAAAGGGCTTCTGTCTTCAAATATTTCTGTGTTGGATAAAAAGTTCACTGTGCGTTTCTTAATTAGGAATGGTAATATTGTCAGGTCTGTTTAGAACATTGATAATTCCAACTGAATATGAACTTTTGTTTACGTGACTGTCAAATTTTGGTATGTATTACTCTTGATTTAGTTACATTTAGCATATTGTGCATTTTGGTTCATTTGTCTTTATTATTATGTCTACCCATATTTTTGCTGACCTAAAGCTATGACCAATATGTTATTGTAGCTATTTAGTGGTAAAAAATCGCACTTACGAAGGTGGTATAATTTTATGCTCTAGTGCAAATGTTTTATAATACGCAGTTCTTGATGATATGTTTATACTTAAGTTCAAATTGAAAAATTGTAAAATCAAAGCAATTGCTTTTGTTTTATTTAAAAAAAATTGTATTTGCTGGACTGGTGTGCGCTATGTAACGTTTTCTGTCTTTTCTACTATTCGTGGCTGTTAGTTTGGTGTTGGCCACTCCAGAGAAATGCTGTGGTCTAGTCGATGAATAGATTTTCACATTTGGATTTTAAAGTTCTATAAGCAACAGCCTTTATGGTTCTGTTCGCCTAGTCTGCAAAACTTTTGCTTATTGTTTTGCGTGAAAGTATTTGGTAGCGAAGAAATATTAAGACACAAAAATGAATTTGGCGAAAGCTGCAAAATGTTCCGTTAGTAACTATATAGAAATTGTGCAATTGATATTTCATGGTGTGATATCGTAATTTCTAATCTTCTTTGTCATATATATATAGATTGCGGTTTGATCCTCTTTGGTCAATTTGCCGTCGTGCTCTAGTGGTAATAATAAAAAATCTAAACACGTCAGTACGTTCACCTTATGACACTTGTTCGGTTTTATGCGAGTTTTAGGATACAATGGGTTTGATGTTTAACTCTTGTGCCAAAATTTTAAAAACGAACTGGTATCACCACTCGCAAAATCAGTGATTCAAAAAGGGATGAAGTCTATTATTCTGCTCATTTCGTTGTCTATTGTCTGCTTACAGGATACATAATTCGAATGCTTTTGTAAGATTCTACAGTTTGTGTTCTCTACTTAGATAATTTCTTAGTCATTGGCGAAAAGATTGTGTTGGGCTTTCCGCCTATGTCGTAACAGTGTCGTAGCAATGTATGCAAGGCTACTCGAGGTGAGAGCCGCATATCTAATTTTGCTTTCCATAAATGCGGTTTGATCCTCGCTAGTCAGTTTGCCGTCGTACTCTGATGATGATCATTGAAGGTCGAAACGCGTCAGTGCGTTGCAACTGGCGGTAGTTTTGTTATGTTGTTCAACGAATGGTTAAATACAATGGGATTGGTGTTTACTTCAAACTCGCAAACTTGATTTAAATAATTTTTACCACCACCCGCGCAATCAATTATTTTTAAATTGTATTGCTTATATATGTATATGTGGCGAAAGCTGCAAACAGTTAATGTTCGTGACTGCATAGAAATTGTGTAGCCGACATTTCCAGTCAAGTTCAATGTATGCGAGACTGCTAGAGGTGAGAACCGCATATCTAAATTTGATTTCTATATATATTCAATGCGGTTTGATCCTCGATAGTCAGTTTGCCGTCGTACTCTGATGATGATCATGGAAGGTCGAAACGCGTCAGTGCGTTGCGGCTGGCGGTAGTTTTGTTTTGCTGTTCGAGAACTGGTTAAATAAAATTGGATTGGTGCTTACTTCAAGCGCGCAAACTTGATTAAAAGAAATGTTACCACCACCCGCGCAATCAATTATTGTTTAATTGGAATATTGTTTGTTTTTTATTTTGAATGTGGAATGCTTCAAGCCTTGTCAATTATTGAAGGGTATTTGCGAGACGTCGTCGTCGTCGTCATACTAGGAGTTTTTTTAATTAGCGAAGAATGCCAATGAGGTGATAAAAGCTTGGAGAATAAGCGACTAAAACTGACAATCCATGCATGCCAAAAGGCAAACGAGGAATTCCGTTGTTACTTTTAATGGGCGTTTCGCGCACCACTCTGGAAGATTATGCACAATTGTGTTGAGAAATTGCGTAGAACAATCGTGTTCGTTGGAGTTGATTGAAAATACACAGCGCATTTTGCCTTCTCCACGGCGCATGCATTTACAATTTCATGCTACTAACTTCCATACTTTAAAGCAAGTTTGCGAGCTTGAAATAAAAACACCTAACCCATTTGATCTAACCAGTCGTCGAACAACGTAGCCAAACTACCGCCAACCGCACGCAATATGTTGTTCGACGACTGGTTAAATAAAATGGGATTGGTGTTTACTTCAAGCTCGCAAACTTGATGCAAAGAATCAATGTATGTTTAATTGTATTGTCTACTAATTTACATTTTCGGCGGTGTACACTAATCTCTCTTGATTCAGCTCGTTAATTAACATGCCCCCGCTATGGAGACGTAACTTTCCATATTTTTGATAAAATCTGAACACACTTTGAAGTTTGTTATTGCCAGTCGCTAATCTCACTAAACCTTCATCTAACACTGATTTTTTAAATCTCTTATCTTGTTTTCATACTGGCGTGTTATTTATCTAATTAAACTAACAATGTTTGTGCGGATGGTGACAACAATTACTTTAATCAAGGTTTCCATCTTGATATTAACACCTGACCCATTATGTATACGAATTTGTCAATATAAACTAAGGTATAGTGTGAAAAGGCAATTCATCCAGTAGGCTGGTGTCGTCTGTATTGGTAACTCATCACGTACAGTCCAGAATTTGCCGCGCGCATGGCTTGAAACTAGACATGTGTGCTTTAAAATCTGGTGCTCTAACCTCTGAGGCACCCTGCCACATACTACATAATTTTCAGGTATATATCAAATAAAGCTTCTTGGTTAGCATTTTCTTTAGGTGGAGCCCATATAGCATCCCTTTAGCCCTAAAGTTCCAATTAACCATCCCAAAATTTTTATTATAGAACAATTTATACTGGCAATGCATGTACATAATGGGTCTGGTGTTTATGCCATGATCGAAACCTTGATTAAAGAAATTGTTATCACCGCCCGCGCAACTAATGTTCACTTAATTATATAAATGTTCATTTCAATACCACTTCCCCATGTAACGTGGTATCTGTTCTATAATGACAGATTGGGGATGGTTAGTTTGAACTTTAGGGCTAAAGGGATGCTATCTAGATTCCACAACTACTTCTGAGCACCTGTTGGTACCATGTACCGACTCAGCATTTGTAACCATATTGTTTGCCTCTTTACAGATGGTATACATAGCTATATATATATATATATATATATATATATATATATATATATATATATATATATATATATATATAGTGTATTGGATTTGAAGTTGCATCGTCGAATACTTTATATGAAGTTGGCTCCGCTATTGATGGTTTGCACAATCATATAGAAGATTGTACCGTCCAAATACCGCACATTCCTTGAACAAATTTATGGTGGGTATAGGGCATAGTACCAACTCCTGATGAGCTCAATATGCACGAAACGCATGTGTACATGAGTTTATAACTTTCGTTTATGCTGACTGGTTCATCCTTCTGGTCCTATTTGAACTAACTTGTTACTTGGTACGCAATACCTGCTACACAGTTGTCAACTTATTTGGTTAAAACTTGAGAGTTGGCAGATTGTTATACAAATAAACAAACAAAACCTATCACATAAATCTAGGAATGTGAGATCTGTTTCTCTTCCAGGTTGGTGCACGCATAGTCCTTCCTATTCTTTGTAGGTAACTGCGTGGTGAAGCATTGAATGAACCTCGGTGGCGATCTTGCTGTTAATGCATTATAAGTTATCTTCACTTTAAGCTATACAGTTTACTACGTAGTCAGGTCGTGTTATGAAATCATACACTGCATGCTATAATGAAGCTCTTAGGTCGTTATTACCTTGTTTTTATTGTTTAATGAAATACTTTCGTTGATGTGTATATTGTCTTGGCGCCGTGCTGTTAACGCAGAGCTTTTCTGAAGATTTTTATATTTGTGTAGCTATCAATTTTCTGTTTGTCAGGCAGGTGTTAGGATGTCAATTATTTTAGAAAACCCGACAAAGTCCAGTGGAAATTCCTGTTCTAAAATAAACCAACTAACGTAAATACATTGACTCATGTTTGGCAAAACAAAGAATAGGCTCCTTAATCGAATGCTTCACTTAATAAAATATTGTTTATTTCTCTTTTATGAAATCAGGTTGCAGATTTCGGTCTTTGCCGTGAGGCGAACTCAACAGAAGTTTCGGGTAAAGTGGCCATAAAGTGGGCCGCGCCGGAGGCTGTTCGACACAACCAATTCACCTCGGCCTCCGATATGTGGTCGTATGGTATTCTGTTATGGGAGATCTACAGTCTCGGTCGACTTCCGTATCTGGGAATCTCTGTGAACACAGTTTTAACGGAGGTAGAGTCCGGATTTCGACTACCTCGGCCAGAAAATTGTCCGGAAAGCATGTTTTTAATGATGTCAAAGTGAGTAAAAGTTCTATCCCATTCTGTTTAGCCCATAGTCATAAAACTTTTATGCCTGACAACCGGCCGGGCCTAGCTAGACTTTCCAGCGGGGGTAGCGTGAACATTCTCGGTAACATCGGGATATAGCGCGGTTTTTATATGCAGTTATCACTCAGTATTACAACGGTAGTGATAGGCTGAGAGCAAATTTGCCAAACGCATTTGATAAAAATGATTTGCTCACAAGATCATCCATACCTTATGCTCTCGGCAGATGACACTCGTCAGTCATGTGCGACAGTTAATTTCCTAGAAATGGGAATTCTGGTTTTCTCCCCTATAGCTGACGAATAACTGTGGATACTGCGCGTCAGTGATATATACATTTGTCAATGCTAATGCGCTTCTGATTTATGATAATATTTTATGGTCGCATTTATTCAAATTATCAATTTAACTTTTTTCTTATTTTTCGTTAGTGCAGAATAATTTCATGTGGAAATTTTAGTTAAGCTATTTTTATTCATTTTCAATTTTGGTTTTAATGACTCTTTTCTTCTGTGTGTTTCTCGATTCGTATATGTTGTTGAATGAAGCATATCTTAATCCAACTTATTTCCCTTTTTAAGGTTATTTTCTATATAAAGTACAATATATTACAGTCGAGTTGGATTCTGGGGAGAAGAAAATTACATTTTTTTAAATTTGTTCTACTTATACCTTCTTTCTAGTTAATGATTCAATACATTGTTTATTGCTCAATTTAAATTTAAAATGTGTACATCAATTTATTGGCCTATTTAAGCATTTGTTAATAATAATAATAATCATCATCATGCAGAGCCATACAAAAGCCAAAAGTAACTAATGCTTGACTGCCATATAACCATAAGTTGTTCATGGTTATATGTGGACTGTAAAAGTACACTGTCGTCCGTTCCTAGTGGGGATGGTTTGCATTCGGAGATCTCCTTCTCTTAGATAGTCTACCAACCATGGCTGATGAGCAGTATCTGCCAAGATGCCAGTGACTAAAGTTTCCTTCTGCGGCCGAAGCTTGCCCTTTGCGTCTGGAACGCTTGCTCTCATTCCGTCAAAAAACATTTAATAATAAAAGCTACTGCGCAGTTAGACCAAACTCGAGGCTTCACATGAAACTGGAGGAAGACTGTGTTCCTTCAAACACAGCACAGTTAATGCTACCATTCCCGGACTGACTAGAATAACAATACAAAAGTCATTCGAAACTAATGTTTTACTGCCATTTAACCACAAGAAGTATAACAAAAGAATATGACATTTTTTAATAACAACAAAAATAATAATGGAAATTCATGAATAAAGTTAAATAACTGGCTTTAGAATTCTGATCTGTGTCTATTTATACTTAACTAAGTTTAATTAAAATGCATTTTTTGCTAATTAATTCATTTTTTACAACTTACGCAGTGAAGACTCACCTTATGAACCAAATTGTTAGAAAAACTACATTTAATTCATGCATCTCATGATTAGGTTTTACTTTTTCCAAAGTATATATCTATACAGACTAAAACTTATTGCTGAAAAATCGATAGCTGAATTTTCTCAATGTTAGCCTGCATTTAGCATCAACGCATTTCGCTGCCATTATTTCCATTTGCAAGTTTGTATTAGGTGTTGCGAACCTAGTAACCAATTAGTTCATTTGTGACCAGAAGGATAAACCAAAGACAGCATGAACGGAAAGTATAATCTCATGCACATTCGTTTGTTCTTACTGGCGACTCATCAGTAGTAGCCGGTCTTACGCCCTTTAACCACTATATATTTGGATGAGAAAAGTTGGATAATTGGACGATATCCCACTTTCGTCACTCAAATATATATTGGTTAAAGGGCGTAAAAGACTCATCCTGATAGTCTCAAGATGAAACGAATTGCATGAATTATTCCGTTCATGCTGCCTTTAGTTTATCCTTCTGGTCACAACTGAACTAATTTGTTACTAGGTTCGCAACATCTAATACATACTTGAATATATATTAGTTCTCCGCGACAAACAGTATTTAACTGTTATAATTTACATTTATTGTAAGGGTATATAGCGATAGTGACTTTGAAAAGAAGGTCATGAATATCAATAGTGCTGATCAATACTAATTAGCCTTTTTAAGTTTTAATGTATTTATTCGTCTTTGTTTTTCCGATATTTATCGTCATCAAAATCATTATCCTACATTATTTAAACGTATTATAATGTGTCTTTGCAGATGTTGGCAAATTACTCCAGGCGATCGGCCTTCGTTCGCCAAACTTCTCACCACCCTGACTGAAGCTTGGAGTAATGCTAATGGGCCCGGAGCACCGCCATTAAGTCCGCCGAGCACCACGCCTTCACCTCTGGGGAATCATGCGCATCTGCACCAAAATCAACCACACATTCAGTCTGCTCACTCACAATCAGTCGGTTTGCCTTCATTTAATCAAGCTAGTCAAAGTCATCGCCAGCACAATTATCCGCAGTCTCCTCCAAAGTACCCAGATCATTGGACTCCACAATCAGGAACTGCGCTGAGTGGCACTGGTGCTGTTAATAATATTGGTACTAATATTATATTTAGTGAACCGATGGAGTCGACGAGTGGTAGTTTTTTTAAGGGTCATGGCAAATCCGAAATCCCACCCGCCACTGGCTCCATCTCTTCCAATTCGGCCTTAACATTGGGTGGCAGTGACGTTAGCTTATCAAATTGCACGCCACTAGCCGGTGGATTTAGCTCTTCACCAACTAGAGGCATTAGTGGCCTCGGTTTGGCAACTGCTAACAATGTCAATGTCGCTGCCGGTGCTAATGGTAAAAGCTTTACTGGCAGCGTCACAAATCGTCGAGTATTTTTAAATTCTGAAGATAACATTGATAGCAATAAATCAAAAGCGACTAATCAATTTCCGCATCGTTACTGACTAGACTAATGTTTATCTCGGTAATTTTCATAAGACGTGCATTGAATCTTTCCTGACAATGCTTATTGGCACAAACACGCACTTTTCTCTGGCATAGTTAAGATTGTCTGGTATGGTTTGTGGCTCATTATAACACGTAAGTATATAACTATATTTTGTAAGTTTGAGGTATTAATATCATTTCAGAAAAACATTATCGAAAGTAGGTTGAGTTGTACATTTGGCATTAATTCTACAGTTTCATCACACGACAAAACTGGAGGTACATTTTCAACATCTGATTTCAAATTTCATTAATTAATCGGGTGGGGGCGTAAATGGTAGCCGAGTAAATTGGTCCTACTGAACAGTTTGAGCATTAAACAACGGTTTTTCATTAATCACACACACACACAAACACATACTGTAAAGAGCTAAATGATAAGCTGCAGTTTTGATTCTTTAAATTTCTTCTTTTCAAAAATATTATATGAAGATTAAGATACAGGAAGATTCTAAAATTATATCAATGGCGGCTTGGATTCGAATCCTGGTCTCAACCGCTGAGGCTATGGTTTTACAATTCCACCACCAGGTTATGACGCTTAATTACATAATTGGTACTGGGAATTTTTTTATTCATATATCATAGCCAAGTATTAAAAGCTATGCATATATATATATATATATATATATATATATATATATATATATATATATAGTTATAACTTTCCCCATTATTCCTAACGTATGCACCTGCACATTATGCCTGCATTCGCATTATAAGAAATTGGAAGATTGTTCATAAATTTAGTGCAAATGCAGAGAATATTTAAAAAGGGATTCTAGAAATGGCTGAACATGAGAAGGTTGCCTTACTCGAAACAGGATTTCATTTCTGATATAATCATAATATCGAGGGTAGTTAATCGTTATCTTACATAGGTGAGTAAACCTTGTGACAGGCGTTTCGCCTGCAGGTGCAAACGTCCATCGAGGTACCAAATGGTTGTATTTTCTGACATTTAATATCAGAAAATTTCGTGTATGTTTCGCATATACGTCCACAGTATTTTGTT
Source organism: Eudiplozoon nipponicum (assembly GCA_029291075.1). Taxonomy (NCBI): domain Eukaryota; kingdom Metazoa; phylum Platyhelminthes; class Monogenea; order Mazocraeidea; family Diplozoidae; genus Eudiplozoon; species Eudiplozoon nipponicum. Next base: position 91,671 of record JAQBSW010001912.1, on the reverse strand, counting down.
GGTTGTCCTCAATTGACTGATTTGTATGTGGTATTAGTCCTTATTACATCAATTTTTCTGTCTATTTTTGTGCTAGTCTAGTGTAGTTGATTCTTTCTTATTTTGCTTACTGCGGATCATGTGTTTTGCGTGCTTGTGCATGGCTGCTTCGACTTGGATTTTGTGTTGCATTCCATTTGTATGCAAATTGTGTTTCGTTAATGAGTTTGCTATATGTTTTAGACTAGGTTGTTGTTGTGATTAAATGTCGAAAACACGTCTCTAATTAGAATATGAAACTATCAGTTCTATATTGTTTAATGTTAGTGTGCATGTGTCTATTGTGGCTCTGAGTGCAATTTGTGCTGACATGTTAAAATTGTCAGCAGTTTAGATTTCCATGTGAATGGCTGGTTATACCACCGGATTGATTTATTGTTCACTTGGTTCATTGATTGAAACAGTTAAATGTCTTCAACTCATATATATATATATATATATATATATATATATATATATATATATATATACTTCTGTGTATGCTGTTTCGATTACATAACTCTTTTTTTGTGGTAGAAATACGCATCGTCATCGAAAACTCGAAATCTGCTGTTTATTTAACTTGCAAACTCTTCGAAGATTTTCCATCTATCTATGAATGTGCATTTTGACATCTCAATGCTTGTTGAGTGAACGCAAAGGTGTCCTTTAAATATTTACGCAGTTTCTGGCAAAAGTGCACTAAAACTTGGATTGCCTTCACCCTAGCTAAATAACGTGCTTCCTGAGTACGTGCCGTTGGTACAAAAGTTACACATTAATTTTTTAACTCACCTGTTGAATTGGCTATACATCAGCGGACATTTTTCTTCGTTCGGTGTGTTAAGCTACATATTTAATTTAGCTCAGAAGTTAGCTACAATTATATTAGATTTCTGCGGAAATGAATTCATAATTAAATTTTCTTAACCGATTAAGTAACACTTTTAAATAGCTCAGATTTTTAAATTCTCTTCAACAGATTTAGTCTAGATTGAAGTATTTTACTCAAAAAGAAGCTATAAAAATGTTGTTTTCTTGTTAGTTAATCAGCGTGTATTGTTATAATACCGGTTAATTTTATCACATGACATATGGTAACTTTACTAAACAGACAATTCGGTTTTATGAGTATAAGTGAGACAAGTAAAATATAACAACTATAGAGGGAATTGGATGCAATCGCATTGCAACGAGTTTCATGCTTCGAATCTACCTCTCGGTGGAGACTAGAAAACTTGATTTATAATTCATGAAGACGCATATATTTGATTTGTTCACGGTTATTCACTTAACATTACCTAAACAACTGATATTATTGTCCGTTTATTACTACTATTACTACAAAACAATGCACTAGTATAATATACTGATATCTTACTGACATATAACTGTGAAGTATATTGATAATGCGTGTGGGCTTTGAATTAAAACCAGATCGTTCGCTCCTCGGAGGGATTTAAACTGTTATTCTGTTTTCGATTTGTTGGACTGCTTTGTATGAGGGACTCCAACAGTGCTTTACCATCACCGGTATACTCTAATGCGCCATAAAGGGCAAAATTCATGAAAATTACGGAAAGGTCCAGTCATCAGTGGTAGGATTGCCTGTTTATTGAATTCAAAGTATTCTTTCCTATAAATTTCCATGTATGTTTAATAACAGACATTTTCGCAGCTTTTCTCCATATGACCAAATATCTGTAGTATGCAGATCAAAATAAACTAGCAAATATCAGTTTAAATTTAAGCATTATTCTGCATCTTTATGCCCTTTATCGGCACATAATTTTAAATGTAAGAGTTAGAGAAATAGCTTTCAATATGTAGGGGATTACTCAAGTTCCCATACTAATCAGCAAAAATGACTTAACTCAATATCGTATAAGTTAATGCCCTTGCTTCTCTGATAGGTATGCATATATAGATACTGTTATTTACTTTATCTTATCAAATAAAAGCAAGGATAAATAATGACATCATTAAGAAAGTGAATAATGTACCTTTGTAATTTTACATTAAACAGAATTGTTAAATCACCAGAAAACCTACTTTAACTTTTGAAACTAGTAGTGGAGTTAGTTTTAGCAAAAGTCAATTACAGCATTTGGTGCAACTGTAGCTATTGACTATGTTTCCGTCGCGATGCAGTCTAAATGAGATCTAGGCGTTTATTGCATTTGCTTTCAGTTGGCTACGCCGTTGTACATGATATGAAGCACTAAAGGATGTATGGTTTTGAATGGCTCTCAGTCCAAATAAATTTTACGCTATCCTGATGGGATAAACTGATTTTGCTCTATAGTACGCTATTTTTCGTAGTCTCAAAGCAATCGCAGCGTTTCTACTTGCTTATTAAATATTTGTTTTGTACAAGTTTAGTATTACATTTGTAAACTGGCATTTATGCTGGAATCTCAATTTTTCTTTTAAGTGCTATTTTACTAAGGCCAAACACGGAGTTTCCACGCAATCCCGTGCCTATATTACTGTATTTTGTACATTATAATATTAAAAACTCTTGGTAATTTCGCGTTTAGTTTTGAAATTTCGAAGAACTGTTTGATATTCAAATTGATCTAAAATTGAATACCGTTTGTTGCGGAGAACTGATATATATGCAAGTATGTATTAGGTGTTGCGAACCTAGTAACAAATTAGTTTAGTTTTGACCAGAAGGATAAGCCAAAGGCAGCATGAACGGAAAGTATAATCTCATGCACATACCGTCCTATTATCCCACATTCTTCACCCAAATATATAGTGATTAAAGTGCGTAATACTGGCTCTTACTGATGAGTCGCCAGTAAGCACGAAACGAATGTGCATGAGATTATACTATCCGTTCATGCTGCCTTTGGTTTATCCTTCTGGTCACAACTGAACTAATTTATTACTAGGTTCGCAACACCTAATACATACCTGATCTAAAGTTAATCATGCCGGTCCTGTATATTGGATGTCTTTTATAGTATTTTAGGCTTTTGTATATTGTTATTTTTCCGCTTATTAGTTCTTCCGTGTGTTTGTCTCCAGCAGAGCACGAATGGCTTGTTGGAAATTTGGATCACAAGTGATGCCAAACGGGATCCATCTGAAGGAAAGAATGATCAGAAAATCATAAGTTGGTATATAACATAAAATTGTATGCGATACGCGCTTAACGTGTTGCAAAGGATGAGTTGCAAGACTGAACCTAATAAACCATTATTCAGATGCTAGTTGCAGCAATTCTGATAAATTCCCAATAAGTGCGCAATTTGTGTAGTTGATGAAGTGAATTGGCTTTCTATGTCAATGCTTAGTTTATACCGAAATATATATATATATATATATATATATATATATATATATATATATATATATATATACAGAGAGAAAATAGCATGTGATGTGGAGGAATATTTTCATTACTCATTTTACAAATCAATTATAAAACGTAATTGTGCTTTGTTTCGGAAATTTACACTTAGGTTTGTCTTTTACAAAATACCTATATTTACAATTTGTCTGATTACAAATAGTTTTACGTGCATTGATTTTTTTCGATCAGTAGCACATTTCACAAAACTTTAAATTAAAGTAAATAGTATGTAAATCAAATACAAATTAACATCTAATTATATCTCTTAATGTATACGCTTTAATATTACGATAGTCTTATACCCATGTGCTGTACTTTCCATTATAAAAAAGTTCATATGTGCTGTTTCTACATTTTTATCTATGCTTTGTTGTTTCCATTTTCTGCAATCCTGAGTCTTTCAAATAAATGTTTTGTATGAAATTCGATAATTTCATATTCTAACTCGTAGGAGAGAAATTTTTGGTAGGTGTACTTCTGTTCTTTCAATTATCCATCCCTCTACCTTTTATGTGTGGGCATAAATGCAGCTGTTTGGTCCGAAATTAAATATTTTCATTCGAAACTATCTGCACGTGTGTATTTATCATTTTCTATAATTTTCATTTATCTTCCTGCCTGAACTACTGTTTTTTTTTAATTTCAATGTTCCAGTCTAATGGCGCTTCTATTTAGTTTCCACTCATTACTGTTTGTAAAGCGAAATTCTTTCCAATCTTACTTATCATTAACGCATGTTCATGCGTGTAGATATGCAGGAAGGAACCTGTAACGTTTTTCTGCGATATACTGCGTAGTTATTGCAGTCGGCTTTTCACGTAATTTATCAATTTCTTTACGAGTCTAAACGAAATACGCCAAATATAGAAACAATGAGTTAAAGTTAATGGTTTTCCTAAATATACCATTTGACAGCTAATGAACAAAATTGTTCCTCTACCATTTTTGTTTCATGGAAATTTCTTGTTAACATTCGAGAAGTTTCTATGAATGCTTCAAATATTTATTTGCATGAGGTTTATTAGTTTTGATTAAAATGTACGTAAATGGTTTTAAATTTATATTTTTTTAAAATAATCTGACGGACCTAAACGATAGCTACGCTTTTTATTACTTTATTGATTATATTTGTAAAGGACAGTGATTGGTGAAGCAGTTTTTTTATTCAGATGTGAATTTTCTTTAATTAAAGAAAGTTTTAAAAATGTTTGTTGTAACACTTTGTTTCCGTTTTGTACATTTTTTCTATCCTTTTTGTCTACTTTAGCTATGCTTCTCACTTCAAATTCTTTTGAAGTTCTTTAATCAACATTCAATATAAATTTAAAACGTCGTAATTTAGTGTTACAGGAATTGTATTTATTTTGATAACTCTGTACTACAAACCACATCGATGGAGTTCACATGGCTGTCTTCAATTCCACTATGTATTTCGTAGTCTCTTTTTATAACCACCAAATATAGTACTGGCCATACTTTCTATATTTCGTGCAACGGGAAGATTTTAATTTGCAGTCGCACTCGACTATATTTGCAAATCACGGTAGCTATACAGTTGCTAGTTTTGTCTGTTATAAGGCCTTTTCCATTTATACAACTAGCGCAAATCGTCTTTTGAATCTCTGTTATTCTGTTTACACCTTAACGCGAGTTATTGTGCGCTTTGTATCTTTTTGGGAAACCTTTTTCCTTGTGTTTTTGCTGACGCTGTGATTAAATGTTTTGTTTTTTTTCATCAAGACTGTTTTGCCATTATCCATCATCACGATTTTTAATTTTGTTTATTTCAGAATTATCTATTGAAAATCAAGTATATGTTGGAGTGTTCTACCCACAGATAAGTCATCAAATGAATATGATATTCAATGACTTATGTCTCCATATATATATATATATATATATATATATATATATATATATATATATATAGAGAGAGAGAGAGAGAGTATGTTGTTGTTTGTGTGTGCATACGTATGCGTCTTTATGTGATTTTCCGCTTATGCGCATTTGCTCATAGGAATGATGGTCATCCTGAATTGATCAGGCTATTTTAGATAACCGAGTATATATAATAAAATTTAAACTTAAACTATTATTCGCTTTTGTTTTTATTCTGCATTTGCATACAATTATTATCTCTAACATTTACGGCGTTGACACTGTCCCGATTTTATTGATTGACTGATTGGTTGATTAAATTAACCTTTTCGATCATAACTGCTTAAACACGTGCTGAACTTGTTTACTATCTATGGCCTATCTTTTTAGGCGTATCAAATTATTGTCTTTCTCAGAGAAGACAAGTCTCAAATTGTGCGTCTCTACGTTTTGTGTTATGTTTCAAACGCTTTCAGTACAATTTAACTAATGAAGGCCAGTTGACGGCTTCGTGATAGGTAAATGTCTCTTCTTTCTTATTTATCGTACTTTTCAAACAGGGAAACAAGACATTTAACAAAATCCACTAACTTGCTATTTTTATTTCTACTAATCGCATTTAAAAATGCGACGAACAGTTTGTGTGTGTCAATTCTTAATAGTAGTTTCTAAATTGATCGCATACACCAAAAATGCATTATTTTTGGTCTTGTAAATCTTGATGGCTGAATGCCCATGATCAAGGTAATTAATCGATAGAATTTTTTTCTAAAAGTGTTGCACAATTAGGCGTTCAATTACATAGCTGATGAAAATAGTTTAAATTTTATTCACTATGCTTATTCTATTGGTTGTGGACTATTTAAGGCAGTTTTTCAATAAAAAATTAGCCATGTCTGGTTGTAAAATTATCCTGCCACTTTGATGCATTTGCTTAAAGCAAAGTTGTGTAAGACATTTTTTATAGTAAAGGTAATCACACAGGTGAACGATATGACTAATGAGCTATTCATAATTTAACTAAAACAGGTATATGCTATCGTCTCCCTGCTATGATAAGTCTATTAGATGAGTTTTTATTTTAGATTTTCTGTTCAGTAAGCATATTCCTTTCATGGAGAAATTCTTGAAACTTTATTGTAGTTAGTTGTCATTGAAGGACTTATTGTCGTTTGAGTACACATTGACTTTTACAAAAGCCAGTTTACCGTCAGCTGCGCTAGAAATCGCTTACTTAACTCTGGCTGAACGGTTTGTGTAGTTCTTATGGTCGCGAAAATGTGGAAAAAATCTTGGTTGCACGTTTAACGACATCAGAATAATAAATTATATATATATATATATATATAGTTTCCTTGTATTATTCTTTTTCAGGAATCTATAAGTGCAGCTAGTTTGAACAATACGTCCATAGAACATGTATACGTGCAAAAATTCATTAGTCATACTCGTTGACAACTTTTCTTAATTATTGCGCTTGGAGGAGAACAGTAAATCTAGGCTTTGTTAAATTTGAGTGACATGACGTTGTCAAATCATGTATGCAAAAATTTTAATTTTGGAGTTGAAAAAATACTGGTCGAGGAAATCGCACCTCGGATAAAGCTTACGTCGCTTTCAGCTGAGAAAACATGCTGCTATCCTCCGCTGTACTTTCTATTAAACCACAACTACCTGCTTAAATCTAAGTCTGATCTGCAAAATGCACTGTACGTACTAAATTATTTTATCTGAAATTTATGTACATTAGTGCAATTTTTCATACTGCAATGGCAATAATCGAGTCTGGAAAGGTTTATGTCTTGATAATGCTACATATGTGTATTGCTATGTATAAGACAGCAGTTGGCGATTTGGTTCATTTAAAACGCATTTAGGATTTTTCTGTTTTGCCTTCATAAAGTAATTATTTCTATTATTGACTTCGTCTCATGTTTTTCTTGCTACCTTTTTAGCATGATAATATTATTTCTGTTGCAGATTTTAAAATGATTTATTTTACACTCGAAATAAACTGTGCGGTTACCACCAGTTTTTAAAATGATCTGACCTTATAGTCAACACGCGAATTATTGTATATACACATTACAAGTTTACAATTTTTTACTACAGATGAATTTATTTATTGTGTTCGCTTAATGTTATGTTTGTTTTACAGCTTGAAATAGTTTTTAAATGTGTTACTATGGACCAATATTGACTCGATTATGTGTTCATGCACCCAGATCGGACTTTTCTGTTTTTTAGTCAATGATATTGTCTCAGTTTCTTTTTTAATTGTATTTTTATTAGCATAAATTATTTTAGGCATGATTATCAAACTTCTACATTGATTGTAGCTCATTGACTGGAAAATATAGGTAAAGTACCTTAGCGAAAGTGCTTCAGACTGATTGATTCCTTATTGAATAGCCAACTGTAAGGGTATTACATTTTTAGATTAGTAACGCATTGAATTCGTAGAAAAATACTCTTTGACTGATGTCTGATAACTTCGAGGCTTAAAACTAATTTCATACTTGATCCGTCATACTATGTCTATAATTGATTGTGCGCTGTTGTTTTTATATAAAGCTATTTACCACCTGATGGCATGGCCCCACATACATTTTCTTCTGGCATCTAACAGGCTCTTGAGAATCGTAGCAGAAACTATCATGAACGATGCTCTTATCGATTTCATTAATGTCTGTCATTCATAGTTATATTATCACATGAGTTCTGTGGTCAGTATCTTTGCGTGAAACTGCCTCACACAGTGGAGAGGCTGTGTTTGGTTAATTCATATGGCCCGAGGCTCTTTTTGAATCTTCAACACGAGATCTTCCGTTTTTAAATGGGTTTTTATGAATGCTTTCTTAATTTGTAATTGTGAGATAAGAGAATGAAAATATACTTTTTATGTTTATTTAACTTTAGCTTGGTTACTGGAGTCTGTCAGTTAAATGGACAAATTTATGAAACCTTTAGCAGTGTAAAATATCTCCTAAGTGCCTTTGTTGGGAAATACTCAGCTATTACTTGATAAAGTCAAGCACACCACTCAAAATTTGAACTATCTTGCCTCAAAATTGTGTTTAATTTAAATGCTAAAGCACCCGCTCATATCGATATTACTGGGTTATTGGAGTTTCATTTCTGCATTTTGCGTTTGCATGGATGATAAAATTGTGAATTTAGCAATTTTGGAATTTATAATTTCTTCTAGTGATTAGATCAAGTTGTCGTTTGTGCGGGTTAAATGATTGCTCGATTTTACAAAGCACGGTTATTTCTGCTTGACCCCTCGCATTGAGAGTTTTACTAAAACGGCGAAATCTGTTCCATTAAACCGCCAGTTTGTTGCATAATGTGAGCGTGGCTTTGCTCATGGGTATGCTTTAGTCTCTGTAAATTTTAAGACTTCAGCACGTCCGCAACCTAGTGTTTTCGCAACCTACATACAACAATGAACACTGTTCATAGTTTTGCGAAAGTCAAGCATATGCTTTTAAATATTGATGTCTTACTGTACAGTCTGTCTGACCTTGTGTCTGTTATCGTAGTACTGTTTCCGAATGAAGGCTTAATTAGTAATCTCAGTTTCTTCTTCAGACTGAACGAATTGTGCTCTCAGTTGTTAAATTTTCGTTTATTTCAACCGAAAGTATTTTAATATAAAACGACAGGTTCCAATTACTTATTAGATACGTTTGACTGGGTGATTATTGTACAAGTCATTGACTACGCTACTTTATTTAATTGCACTTCCGTTTGACGCGAATATTTCGCTCTGTTTTGATGCTCAGCATTTTTCAACTTTTTTCAGATCGTACAGTATTTTGTTAAGTGGGGTTTCTGATTAAACTTAATTATGAAATACTTGTTTTTAAATAATTTAACTTTTATTTGGCAAGATCTATCTGTCAAACTTCTCATTCATAGAGAATTTGGTGCATGCGCCAAAGTCAACAAAAGCAAAAAGCGTACTTTCTTACAGGCTACTCACCAATAGGTGCCATTATCACGCCGTTAGCTAACTGTATGTTTGGTATGCAAATATAGAACAGTTGGGCGGAAAGATTCTTTTTTGTCAGACAGGATAACTGAAGACCATTATGGAAAATGAATACATGAAAAGTCTTAACCGATGGATTTGGAAAATTTGAATGAATTACTTGGGGGATACATGAAAACCGATCACCCCTTTATAGAAACATAAACTTAACGGCAACACATACTTGAATAAAATAGAAACGAAATAGAGAACAAATTTGTGTCGTATATATGTTCGACGTAACTTGACGAAACGCATTTTGCTATTAAGACGTAGTTCCTGCCCCTAATTATATGTAGCCAGTAAGCCTGTTACTCCTGATGATACTGCATTTTATACGCCTGGTTCTTGAGGCTAGACACCCATGTCCACACACAGTATCCATGTAATATTTTAGCCTTAAAACATATAGTTCATGCTGTCTGTGCTAACCTTTGTGTACGGTTTTTATACAATTTTTCTTTAATATGCAGGATCTACGGATGTTTGTAGCCATGTTTCACATACGATTTTTAGATTTCGGTGACGAAGTTGATGAAAGCGCCGGTGACTTCAATTTCGGTATCATTGTTGCGTAAACGCAAATTAAATTTTTTTCTTTCAGCCAATTTATTTTATTTCTGCACATTTTTGTTTTTTAAACTCTGGTTACCTACATTTATCCACATTTACTCCAATCTAAATGGTCTAATTGCTATAAAATTGAATTTTCATCGTCAGGTTTTACTATTTACCTTACATAATCAACTGTCGTAAAAATATGTTGCCAATTGGCACCACTCGAATTAACGTCAGTTCCGCTCATACTTAATCGTCTGTCTATTGTTGACAGCATTTTTAAAATTTATTTTCTATCAAGGTATTTTAATTAGAACCCGGCATGCCTCATGGATGAAGCGAAATCAGGTTGTTTTACTTAGATAAAAAGGACGAAATTAATTTGTTTGCATACCAACGATTATATTTATATTTCTCCGTAACTGAATTGTTTCCTATGTAGTGTTTCTTTGTTTATCTCGTTAATGTGTGCCAGGAAAACGTCCGTTTAATTACTTGCGATCGTGATTTTTGCGAGAATAAACGCGATCTAACCAACGTGGTGTATTTTTGGTTATATGCCTGTATTTTAGTACATTTGTGTGAACAGAAGGACTAAATTCCTGTCCTTATCACAGCTCCACTAGGTATTCAATTTGGGATTTTTTCGCAACTGTGTTTTTGTGTGTGCATAGATGTAGATTTCGAGTACCTAAATAGAATAACTTCCACGTTCCAGCAGTTGGATTTTTAAATACCTGGACATAAATATGATAAATCTTTTTCGCCTCTTGGATTTTATATGACATTGCAGCTTTTGTTGTATGCTGGAGTCACTGTTGCGAGTTGGAATGTGTAAATTTATTGCTACACCGTAAATTTGATGCAAAGCTCTTACGTTAAAAGTAACAGTTTCTAATTTTGTATGTGGCAGCTACAACTACGTAGAATTCAAGCTGCGTAATATTTCTGTGTAAGCCTGATTGGGCTTGACGCAGTACGGAATTACGCCAGACCGGAAACGATGTTGTAGATCTGTACCTACTCAATAGAACGAAATTGCTAAGAAGTTGATATGGGTGTGTCAACAGAAAAGGCACCGTTTTTTAAGCGTCACGTGTACTTACAGTGTAAAGGTCATAGCTTATGATACTTTCCGTTTAGTAATGCTTTGTAGCGTTGCTGACTTGGCCAGATTAAACAGTTAGCTTTTTTTGTTGGCTTTGTTGAAATTTACTTCTTAGCTTAGTTAATTGTATTGGCAAACTTGTCGGCATCGTTGTACTGTTGATCGGCCAGTATAATGTTTGCCAATACTAAACTTACCTTGATGTGCCACTGTGTTCTAATCAATGGAAACCAATCGTTAGGGATACATTGATAGTTGGACGAATTAAAATTCTATGCAAAACTAATTGACTGCTATTCTTAACCATCTCCAATATGGTTATTTCCATGATTTCAATTAAGTTCAAGAATGCCATTCAATTCATAGCACCGAAACTTCAGTCAGCTCAGCTAAATTATAATGGGAAAATCTTAATTTACTAGTTATTGAGGTTATCATTGACGAAACAAAAAACAATGGAGCTTGATTTTATTGTCCGATTTTTCATATTTTAAATCAGGTACCTTGTTTTCCTTAACGGCATTTGCTGCTGATGAATAGACAGTGCGCTGCCCAGAAAAATTGTTTCCTTACTCTCTTTATCGATTTGTTTAATTCTGTCAATACCTATTTATGTATGAATACTGATACTTCCGTGGGATTCCTACGGAGAAAAGTTATAATCTTAAAGTCAAGCTATTGACGAGATTATGGCTTCGTTCATGTTTTCAAACTTATTTGTCTTAGTCATCGCATAATATTTAATCGATATATTACCTTGCTCTTCTGAAGTATGGTCACTACCGTCGTTTCATCTTGCACCTAGTTGAAATTGCACATGAAAATGCCACACATGTGCGAATTGTACGTAGCTTGCTTTACTTGAAATCTGTTTTTAAACATTATCGAAGATTAAAAACTTTGAATTCTCAATGCAAATTTTGCAAAGTGCCTCGATGCAGGAAATTTCTTATTAATAACATCTTTATAAATACTTAAAGCTAACGGGTGGCTTGGATTTGACATGCAAACGACGGTCTTAACTCTTTACAATTTGTCTGCTCGCGCGAAAATGATTAACTTTAGGATGATTTTATACGTTATTTCTAATCTTCAATTCCATTCTGTGCCATCATGTAAAGCTGTATGTATTTGGTTGCTTTTATGTGAATTCATTTATTTTCTTCATTCACTTGTTAAATACGTTTTATTGTGAATTGTTGTAAAAACACTGCGTTTGTAGACGCTTTAACAAAGCAAAACATTATTAATTGTTTTCGCAACATGCTAGTTGGAAAGAAGAGGACTTTGGTTTTTTATACTTTGAAAATTGGTTATATTGTTATAAAGTAAGAATAACTGATGTTTATGTACTTTTTCCCATCTGGTTGTCTGTTGTCTTGAAACGGTATTATCAGTTAACTATTAATTTATACTGACCACAAAATGTAATCGCAAAGCATACATTTGATTCTTTTTCTACTTATTATTAATCATTTCTAGCAATGAAACAATATCCGTTTAACTACTGACCGCTAAATTCATTCAGATTTTATTTTATTTTCTTATATATCTATCTATATAAAATTCTCATGACAGTTGGCAGCCGAAATTACTGAACGTGAAATAAACATTTAAATCAATAATCTATTAATCTCTTGTATTTAGTTTTTTATGGGGCGATGATCAAATCAAACACAAGTGTATTTAGTCGCTTGGGAACTTCGGACTGTATAGTAATGAGTACATAAACATATTTTCTCACAAATTTGCATACAATGTCATAAGCTTGCCCAATGTTGTTGCGTATTAGTCAAATTAGTGTATTTAACTGTGTACAAAACGTATACCAGATAACTGGCTCAGCAAGCCTACTGAATGTCATCAATTGCGGTTATTCAATCTTTACTTGATTGAATCTGCGCCTAAAAATATCATTAGCGTATGGAACAACAACGGGTTATCTATCGCTGGTTCGAGCCTATTTTTAATCCTTGTTACTACTAACTAACTGCATAATGAAAATGAAAAAAAAAGTTCCGTGTTCAGATTTCCTTTAAAACTAGGCTACTTAGTTGTGCGAGTCTTATGAATAATGGCGTTATGCATTCAAAACATTAGTACATTTAAGGACAGTGTTTTTGGAATAGTTATTCGTCAATTAACAAAACACTCATTACCCGATTTGAATTTAAAATGACACAATAGCGCTCTCGTTCAATTATATAAACTGATTTACTGAAGGTTTGAACCAAAAGGTTAATTTTGTTTAAATAGAAATTTAATCCGCATAAAACGGCACACAATTAACATATAACAGTCCCAAACGTTAAAAATGAAGAAACGTAATTAAGCACAGTTCTGGGCAACGTAGATTTTTGGATATCGATTTAAAAATAGAAAGAATACTAACAAACCTATCCATAATTAAAATAGAAAAGCGCTTTGTTGGCATTTCGCATTTTACTCAGGATCAAACACGTTAGGATGTACATACATTGTCAGTATAAACTAAGTATTGGATAATGTGGAAAAGGCAATTCATCTAGTAGACCAGTTTGGTCCTTGATAACTCATCATGTACTGTCCAGAATTTGCCGCGGACAATGTTTGAACCTGGACACATCTGCTTCTGTATCTGGTGCTCTAATCACTGAGCCACCCTGCCACACATCACACAATTTTCAGTTATATACTAACTAATGTTCATCGGATAGCCTGCCTTTTAGGTGGAGTCTACGTGGCATCCATTTAGACTTAAAGATCCAACTCACCATTCCAAATCTGTCAATTTAGGACAGATAGCACGTTACATGGATATGTGGTATTTAAATGAACATTTATGCAATTAAACGAGCATTGGGGACAGTTAGGTGGAACTTTAGGATTTAAAAGATGCTTTATAGGTTCTGCTTAAAGGAAAGGTTAACCAAGAAGCATTAGTTAGTATATAACCTAAACTTGTGTGTAGTGAGCTGCAGAATGGCTCAGTTGTTAGAGCACCAGTTTCCGAAGAAGATGTGCCCAGGTTCGAGCCCTGTCCGCGACAAATTCTGGACAGTACGTGATGAGTACCCAATAGGGACGAAATCGGTATACTAGATTAATTTCCCTGTCCAAATTATTCAATACTTATTTTATACTGACAGATATATGTACAAATTGGCCAGGTGTTTATATCAAGATCGCAACGATTAATCGTTACCATTGCTCGTGCAACCAATTTTCGTTTAATTTTATAAATTTTAGAATGTAGACGTACATGTATTACCAATTTTATTTTGCATAAAACAAATTGATACGGAATTCTACATGCGTGAATTCAATCTTCTCCTGCGACTGCCTTCATTTGACTGTCCATAGGAACATTTCTAATTCTGTATAATTAGATGCAGATTACAGTGTAATCTTATCTTCCACACTGGGTAGAGGAAGTTTGGCTGGGAATGCTATCCCAACTAATTCATTTGCAGAATATGCATACGCCAAAGCGGAACGCAATCTTTCTCTAATGCTCGTCACTGACTCTTCACCTTTGTATTTTAAGGAAATAGGCTTATTACCAACAGAACAAACACACACATTGGATTCTATTGTATCATTATGTTTATACTTACCTATAAAATGTGGAGGGTAACTGTTATTAATAAGAGTATCACGCACACCATCCAACTCTACCCGAAAACAATCTTGTTAACACATGCGCAATGACTTAACTAACCAGTTTTTTTTCCATTTCAATGGGCAGCATCTGTTGAAATGTAAACATTACGTTGTCCATTTATTCTTAGGGAAAACTGGTCTGCGCAGTGTACCATCAGTTCTACATTTGCATAGCACATCAATAAACACTAAAGTGTCATCCTTCTTGGTTTCAATTGTAAATCTTCATCGAATTTATTAAGCAGTACTTCGGCACACGCACGGCTGTAACAGAACAAGCGTATATCATCAACATACCGTTTGTATACCTTCCTTTTACTTAATAAATCAGAGTTTTTTCGCACCAACATGCGCGTAAACTGGTCAGCCAGAATAGAGGCCAAAGCCGAACCCATTCCTAGACCATTTTTCTGTCTATATAGTTGACCATTAAACTGAATTAAACATCTGAGCGACATAAATACAATAGTATTTCCAATTGCGTTTCACTAAGTTTAAAATTTTGGAAATTAGCCCTGACATAATGACATACAACCTCAAAAGTTTAATTTAATTTGAGATTAGTAAAAAAACCACCCAACATCAAACGAACGCATTCAATAATTTTCAACATTCAATTTGTCTGCTGTTCCGACAAATTCGAAAGGTCTTTTGCACTTTACACAGGTAAGGGATTTCTCGCCGGCTTCAGTAGGTTAGTTAACGATTTTACCAATTCATGCTTTGGCATGTTTGTCTCAACGGAATGCCAGGCTTGTGCGTCTTTGGTACAGCGTAAAACCTTGGTATTTGTGTTCCGATCGGTCTCAATTGTTTGTGCTCAGTGTGCATCATCCGTTCGTCTTGTAAAAAGTACAATAACTGTTGAAATGACTTTCTCGGTTTTCCTTTGCATCACTCTTATTGGCAATTTCAAATCGCGGACGACAACTCAAGCAAGTATTCGTAGAAACGTATTCATCACCAACCATGACGACCAAGCCAGTCTGGTGAAAGAATCACACTATAATAATTTTAGGCCACTCCTCATAAAGCAACTAGGTGTGCTTTTCTCAGCGGAAATTTCGTTGACTGTGACCAATTTTCAGATTGGTGACAAATGTCAACTAGTTTCATTTTGAACCATCGTTGGCTAACATCATTATTCGCTTTTAGATCAGACAGTTGATTGAATAGTGCTCAAGCATTGCTGTAGATACTATATGATTTTCTTTTTCATGAAAGCAAGACTCTTTTCTATAAGTGAGAGTCTCACTTTGTAACGAAGTCAGCTTCTTCATCAGTGAATTTATAACAAACTTGTTTGGATCGCGCCGTATATTATTCGTTAAATGCTTCACTTTGTCAATAGTTTCTAGTCTAGATTTAAAAACAGCACTATTACAAAAGTGTAAAAACTTTATTTACGCAAAGATACAAAGGTCATTCAAAATACCAAAAATATTTTTGCGTCCCACTTCTCCGCCACGGAAAGTCGCAAGCGGTGAAGTTTTCCTTAATTGTAGGGCAAACCTTAATTTTACGGTTTCTTCGCAAAAGAACGCGTCAATTGTCAATTTACATCTGAGATTCAAAATTCCATTACATATAATTAGAATGCTTGTTGAATAGTTCGTATTCAAACACATTAAACACTTTTTGCCCGATATGAAATGAAAAAAATACATTGAATTATGATGTGGTAGCGCATTCACTGTATCTTATAAACTGACTTACTGAAGATGTGAATCAGAAAATATTTTGTCTAAATAGAAAAACTTCCACATAATAAGACACAAAAATTATCATTCAAAATTTTCAATGAAGAGAAATAACTTGGTCCGGTTTTGTATCGTGCTTTGGAAGCTCAACGGTAACAGCATTGCACGAGAACAATTTTTTTCTTGCACAGTTCTTGACAGCGTCGATTTATTGAAATCGCTTCTGCCAAGTAACAGGTGTTTATTCATGCCATAGGTGTGTTAAACAAATTTTATTGGTAATGTGGTCCGATTCTGAATTCATTTCTTGATCTCGAAGTTTGAATGAAAGAAATCGGTGTCATTCACTGTCTACAACTTAAACGATGACAGGGATCATAATTTTCTGACTGTCGATATTACATATTTCGCGTCAAAATAGCTTGAAGTATCACAAGACTTGCTTGGAGCCACTGACCACATCGAAACTATTCATATTCCAGCTTATTTAGATTCCTAATATTATGTGATCATTTCTTTTCTTCTTTACAAACTTCATAGCTTTTTACACCTGGCAAATCTTTGACTTCGTATCCCATCTGATTCAACAACGAATTGCTTAATTTCAAAAGTACCTATAGCCGAATGCCTAACTTAAATTCTACCGAAATAGCTTAACAACTACTTCAGATTCCATTGTGGATTTTTCTTTTTTCAGGAATCATAATGTAAAGCATTCGGATTTCACCGACACTCTTCGCTGATTCTGAAGTATGGCTCAGAAATTAGGAGTTGTGGACTCATTGACGGACTGCCTCTATTATTATTGGCTTAACTATGTTTAGGCCAAACATACATATTGAATTACATTTGGACATAACGCATTCTAAGGGAGCAATCACCCAATATAATAAATTAAAAATCTATTATATGTAAAAGGGATAGTCGAAAATACTTAAAAATCATAAGTTCTATCCATATAGAGTATGCTTAATGCTAAAACAATAATTGCTTGTGCGGGTGGTGGTAACAATTCTTTAAATCAAGTTTGCGAGCTTGAAGTAAACACCAATCCCATTGTTTTAAATCAGTCGTCGAACAACATAACAAAACAACCGCCAGCCGCAACGCACTGACGCGTTTCGACCTTCCATGATCATCATCAGTGTACGACGGCAAACTGACTATCGAGGATCAAACCGCATTGAATATATATGGAAATCAAATTTAGATATGCGGCTCTCACCTCTAGCAGTCTTGCATACATTGAACTTGACTGGAAATGTCGGCTGCACAATTTCTATGCAGTCACGAACATTAATTGTTTGCAGATTTCGCCACATATACACATATAAGCAATTCAATGAAACAATAATTGATTGCGCGGGTGGTGGTAACAATTCTTTAAATCAAGTTTGCGAGCTTGAAGTAAACACCAATCCCATTGTTCTTTAACCAATCGTCGAACAACATAACAAAACTACCGCCAGCCGCAACGCACTGACGCGTTTCGACCTTCCATGATCATCATCGGAGTACGACGGCAAACTGACTATCGAGGATCAAACCGCATTGAATATATATGGAAATCAAATTTGGATATGCGGCTCTCACCTCTAGCAGTCTTGCATACATTGAACTTGACTGAAAATGTCGGCTGCACAATTTCTATGCAGTCACGAACATTAATTGTTTGCAGCTTTCGCCACATATACACATATAAGCAATACAATAAAACAATAATTGATTGCGCGGGAGGTGGTAACAATGCTTTAAATCAAGTTTGCGAGCTTGCAGTAAACACCAACTCCATTGTATTTAACCAGTCGTCGAACAACATAACAAAACTACCGCCAGTCGCAACGCACTGACGCGTTTCGACCTTCCATAATCATCATTAGAGTACGAAGGTAAGCTGACTAGCAAGGATCAAACCGCATTTCATATATATGGAAAGCAAAATTAGATATTCGGCTCTCACCTCTAGTAGCCTTGTTACGACATACGCGGAAAGCCCAACACAATCTTTCCGCCAATGACTAAAAAATTATCTAAGTAGAGAACACAAACTATGTATTTCCAATCTAGACGTAGAATCTTACAAAAGCATTCGAATTATGTATCCTGTAAGCAGACAAAAGACAACGAAATGAGCAGAATAATAGACTTTATCCCTTTTTGAATCACTGATTTTGCGAGTGGTGATACCAGTTCGTTGTTAAAATTTTGGAGCAAGAGTTGAATATCAAGCCCATTGTATCCTAAAACTCGCATAAAACCGAACAAGTGTCATAAGGTGAACGTACTGACGTGTTTAGATTTTTTATTATTACCACTAGAGCACGACGGCAAATTGACCAACGAGGATCAAACCGCAATCTATATACATGACAAAGAATATTAGATTATATGTGTATATGTGATGAAAGCTGCAAACAATTAATGTTCGTGACTGCATAGAAATTGTGCAGCCGACATTTCCAGTCAAGTTCAATGTATGCGAGACTGCTAGAGTTGAGAGCCGCCTATCTAAATTTGATTTCCATATATATTCAATGCGGTTTGATCCTCGATAGTCAGTTTGCGTCGTACTCTGATAATGATCATGGAAGGTCGAAACGCGTCAGTGCGTAGCGGCTGGCGGTAGTTTTGTTATGTTGTTCGACGACTGGTTAAAAAACAATGGGATTGGTGTTTACTTCATGCTCGCAAACTTGATTTAAAGAATTGTTACCACCACCCGCGCAATCAATTATTGTTTTATTGTATTGCTTATATGTGTATATGTGGCGAAAGCTGCAAACAATTAATGTTCGTGACTGCATAGAAATTGTGCAGCCGACATTTCCAGTCAAGTTCAATGTATGCGAGACTGCTAGAGGTGAGAGCCGCATATCTAAATTTGATTTCCATATATTCAATGCGGTTTGATCCTCGATAGTCAGTTTGCCGTCGTACTCTGATAATGATCATGGAAGGTCGAAACGCGTCAGTGCGTAGCGGCTGGCGGTAGTTTTGTTATGTTGTTCGACGACTGGTTGAATACAATGGGATTGGTGTTTACTTCAAGCTCGCAAACTTGATTTAAAGAATTGTTACCACCACCCGCGCAATCAATTATTGTTTTATTGTATTGCTTATATGTGTATATGTGGCGAAAGCTGCAAACAGTTAATGTTCGTGACTGCATAGAAATTGTGCAGCCGACATTTCCAGTCAAGTTCAATGTATGCGAGACTGCTAGAAGTGAGAGCCGCCTATCTAAGTTTGATTTCCATATATATTCAATGCGGTTTGATCCTCGATAGTCAGTTTGCCGTCGTACTCTGATGATCATCATGGAAGGTCGAAACGCGTCAGTGCGTTGCGGCTGGCGGTAGTTTTGTTATGTTGTTCGACGACTGGTTAAAAAACAATGGGATTGGTGTTTACATCAAGCTCGCAAACTTGATTTAACGAATATTCTTAATGTTGTTAATTTACTTACTATCACGGAATATATTCATGTATATACATAATAATTTATTTATGTATTCATTAGATAAGTAAGGTTTTGATTATTGTGGATATATAGGCGACTAAATTTTGTGAATAAAGAGTGACTCCAATACAATTGCTAAATTCTAACTTTCGTTGGCTTCGATTTAATTTAAGGAGTGAACCCAAGTCTAAATTTAAGTATCATTCAAATTATAACCTTGCGCATATTTCCAAATTTATAAAATAAATCTATTTTAATTGATGTTTTAACAAAATAAACTTGCCTTCTGATCCGCAATAAATTTATCTCAGTCATTAAAAGCTATTAAACAAGAATAAAATAGATACAATTATGCTGTCACCTTTGACGACGATGCTTGATTCATATTTATTTTGCAATCAAGATATTTTTATTCCCAGAGTTGGTTTTTTACAAACAAATTATATATTAACTCACTTTTCCATATGTTTCGACTTCCGCATATGGAAGTCTTTTCTTTAATGGAAAGAACATCGCACGAAAAAGTGGAAAATTTTATTTTAAACTGCCCCATTTATACTTGTTGTTAGATCTCTTAAGCATAACTTGCTTTTTCACTAAGTAAGTGTATGTCAAATTGGTTTGATTATGTGTCTGCATGTCTACACTCATCGAAGCGAGAATACCATAATTTAATAACAAATACTGACGACTCACTAGATAAGCGTACGTCATGCCTGTGTGTATGTGTTCTCATTTTTTTGGATCCAAAACAGATTGTTTGTGTGATGTTCTTTCTATTGAAAAATACTTCCATATGCGGAAGTCGAAATATTCGGAAAAATCAGGTAGGCAGCGGAAGCAAACACCTCGTATCGCAACGCAAAGGAAAGGTAACTAATCTATTCCATGTCGTACAACATGTTTCTTTTAAGTTATATATTACACAGAAGTGCTTGAGCCACATCTTATCAACTGATTTACGGTATAAATGGAGCAAAAATAAAAATTATTAATAAAATGTACAAATATAAATACACATAGTTCAAATAGATGAAACATAACTAGATGTTCTCGTATAGAGCTTGAAAATCCCCATTCTTATGCCAGTGCGCGAACAAATGACTTTTATTGCACAGTTTAGAAAAACATATATTTATTTCAATGGTCTCAAAATAAGGAAGCGTACTCACATATCTAACCTTAATAAAAGTTGAAAAGCGCTTCATTGGCATGCCATATTTTTCACAGGATAAACGATTAGGTTTAGATGTACGTGATGCACCAATCTTGTTGTTCATGTTCAAAATTTGTGTGCTCCCACAAGTTTGAAATAAATCATCAACTGCATTTTAACAAATGTGATTGCCCAAGGGTGCCATTCAAAATGTGGATAACATTAGACGTAAATTGTTATGAAATTTTGTCTTTCAAATTGTGAAGAGCAACCTTGGCGGTGGGTGTTATCTAAACCGCATCAGCGGAAAAAGCTGTGAACGCCAACACTGAACGCAACCTTTCTGTTTAGTGCTTCATTACATCATCACATTTATACTGTTGGTGAATATACACCAGCTTCTTATCAACTGTGCAGACATTGACAATGGCTTTATTATGTCAATAGTGTTATCGTTATATATAAAATTTGGTTGGTAATTATTAATAAGAACAGTATTACGAACACCATTCGCCTCAATCTGCAAACAGCCATGCGAAAATATACACAATTTCCTATCAGACTATATCTTTAGCAAGCCTCTACTCTATTTGAGTAGGTTTTAATTGGTGAAATTGAAATATTGAGCTGCTCATGTCTCCTTTAGGAGGACTGAGCTGTGCTATGTACCATCAGTTCTACGTTTGAGCTATGCATCACGATAAGCAAGATTATCATCTTCTTTTTTTGAATTTAAAACAAAGACTGAAACCAACATTGGTTTTGCGGGTGGTGATAAAAATTGTTATTATCAAGGTTGCGATCTTGATATAAGCACTTGACCCATTAATTACTTAAATATGTCAGTATAAACTAAGAATTTTATAGTGTAGAAAAGGCAATTCATCCAGTAGACCGGTTTCGTCCTTATTGGGAACTCATAATGTACTGGCCAGAATTTGCCGTGGATAGAGCTAAACAAACTTACGAACAGTGCTCGAACCTGGACACGTCTGCTTCAGAATCTGGTGCTCTAACCACTGAGCCACCCTGCCGCACACTACACTACACACAATTTTCAGTCCTGTCCGCGGCAAATTCTGGCCAGTACATGATGAGTTCCCAATAAGGATGAAACGGTCTACTGGATGAATTGCCTTTTCTAGACTATGCAATTCTTAGTTTATACTGACATATGTAAGTAATTAATGGGTCAGCTGCTTATATCAAGATCGCAACCTTGATTATAATAAAGACTAAAGCCGTATGGCAATTTTTTAAGCAGTTACTCGGCGTGCAAACGGCTATCAGAAACGAAAAATAGGTAATCAATATAACGTTTGTATAGTCCACTTCACTCAATAGTTCAGAATTTTTTGTTCCAGTAAATACATAAATGTATCGTCTACTAATCAAACAAAACACGGAGAAATCCATGGCCCATTTTTTTGTTGTATAGATTAATATTAATTATCGAAAACGCACCAATGAAATCATCGTTCTATCAGCGTTTCAGTTAGTTTAAAATTTAGGAAGTATTCTCGTACACAATTACACACAAAAGCAATAGTTTTCTTTAAATGGGTATAAGCAAATAATATTTCAACATCAACCGAACAAATCTAGATGTTTTAACGTTTACTTCGTCCTCATTTTGAAAAACCTCAAAAGAATTTTTCCCACTGTATTCAGATAAGTGATATTTGCAGATTCAAAAGGTTAGCTAATCATTTGGGTAATTCATGCTTTGGTGTATTTGTCACTGAAACAACCGGTGTTAAAAGAATTCTAGGTTTATGCCTCTTCAGTAAGACATAGAATCAGCACAACGGACTTCAAGATATGCTAAATTTTGCCAAAATTAAAAATATCAACTATTTATGAACACCTAGTACTACAGCAAATCCATACACTCTGGCCTTAATCAACATCAATTATCACAATTCGCGGCAAATATGACATCATAAATCAATAATAGTTATATACTCTTTGTTATGAAGAACTAATATTTTTGCATTTCTGTATTAAGTAGGCGCACCTAGTAAGAAATATTTTCAAACAGGTCCGGAAGAATACATCAAATTCAGCATGAACGAAAAATATAACTTCATGCACACACGCGTCTCGTGCTTACCTGCGACTAATCAGTTGGAGCCTGTATTACGCGTATCCCCACTATATATTTCGTCAATTAATGTGGGATAATTGGACGGTACTATCTCCTATACGAATGTGTAAACATGCCGTAGTGGGGTAAGCTTCAAAACCACTCACTAATTATGATATATACCGAACCTGTCAAGACTATCAAGACTATAATTACAGAGTCGGTACATGGAGCCAACACAGTGGATTTCAAGATTTGCTAAATTTCACAAAAAATGGAGATAACTACTTTTGAAAACTTGTTATTCCCGCAACTACATGCAATCTGGCCTTCATCGATATCTGTAAGCATGAAACCATTTTGAAAGCCCAGGATATAAGCGTTATAAATGGCATTTAGATTTTACTATTTTAACGTATATACATATTTTTTGTGTTCTTTTATTTAAATGATTTCTCTACTATTAGGTAACCCAGATTGGTGTAGAAAAGAATAAGGTTGCGTTGATACAACTTGTAATTTTATTGTGCGAACGTTGGTTAAAACGTGCATATTTTTATTGTTTTTATACACAGATTATTGAATTAATTTGTGAAAAAGTATTTTATGAAACTAGATAGACCGACAATGTTTTATAAATTTTCCGTCTCTAAATTAATTAATTAACAGCCGAGGCAGAATCATTATGTATCATTAGAAGATCAAATATTGCTCGGATGGAGTTAAATACTCCTTATATTTAGCTTGCAAACATGAGATAAACACAAATCCATTTAGTTTAATATTTTTGCAAAACAACAAAACTAGCGTCAATTAAACAATAATTGATTGCGCGGTTGGTGGTAAAAATTCTTTAAATCAAGTTTACGAGCTTGAAGTAAACACCAAACCCATTGTATTTAACCAGTCGTCGAACAACATAACAAAACTACCGCCAATCGCAAGCACTGACGCGTTCCAAACTGCCATGATCATCATTGGAGTATGACAGCAAACTGACTGGCGAGGATGAAACTGAAACGCGTATATATATATATATATATATATATATATATATATATATATATATATATATATATATATATGGAAAGCAAAATTTGATATGCGGCTCTCACATCTAGTAGTCTCGCATACGTTGTACTTGACTGGAAATGTCAGCAGCACATTTTCTATGCAGTCACGAACATTAACTTTTTGCAGCTTTTGCCACATGCATTTTGGTAATACAATAAAACAGTCAATGATTACGCGTATGATTGTAGGAACTCATTAAATCGAGTTTGCTAGCTTAAATTAAACACCAATCCCTTTGTATTTAACCAGTCGTCGAATAACAAAGCAAAAATACCGGCAGTCACACGTAATGATGCTTTACCCCCTTCCGTGTTCATTATTTGTGTGCAACAACAAACTGACTAGTGATGATCAAAACGCAATGCACTTATATGGAAAGCAAAACTGTACTTGACTGGCAATGTCGGTTGCAATATTTCTATGCATTCACGAACATTAAAATTTTGCAGATTTTGTCATATATACATACCTATAGGTAATACAATTAAACAACCAATGTATGTGCGGGTGGCGGTAGCATTTCTTTAAATCAAGTTTTCGAGCTTGAAGTAAACACTAATCCCATTGTATTTGGCAAAAGCTGTAACAATCTAATGTTCGTGACTGTATAGCAATTGTGCAGCCGACATTTACAGTCCAGTTCAATGTATGCGAGACTACTAGAGATGAGAGCCGTATATCTAATTTCGCTTTCCATATATATGCATTGCGGTTTGATCCTCGCTAGTCAGTTTTCCGTGTTACCCTGATGATGATCATAGAAGGTCAAAACGTTTCAGTGCATGTGGCTGGTTGTAGTTTTACTATGTTTTTGGATGACTGTTTAAATACAATGTGATTGGTGTTTACTTCAAGCTCGCAAACTTGATTTAAATAATTGATACCACCACTCACACAATCATTGATTGTTTAACTAAACAAATTTTCACAGTGGGCATTAGAAGGACTATGGTAATGCCTGCGGGCGATGAAACTTTTTTGTTTGCATTTTTGATCAACATCTATTTATGGCGATGGCCTTCAAATATTGAAGCATGTTTAAACGCCCAGCCTTTATTAAAATTCCGTAGAATTTGCCCGCATGTGCCAATTTTGCAGCTGTACGAGAATTGGCTCAAGACCGTGGTTGTGTTTTTCTTGCTTGTGACAGAGGGTCTGGCCTTGTCGTATGTTTCTTAGGTAGATGCCCTGATATATGGCCAGTAATTTAGCTTGACGCTTTTAGTGATGCAACGGAAAAATCAGTGTGGCGGGCGGTCGTTTCGATTGAGTTATTTTTTTCCTTTACACAGAATGATAGATAAAGTATGTCAATTACAAATAACTGATGCGAGTTGGAACCGAGAAACCCAGATTGTATGTCTTATCGAACACGCAAAAACGCAGTGTTTTTTTAAGGCAATTACGCCAAAACATGACTTAGGCAAATGGTTAGCTAACAGGCTGAAGTCGCCTAGATTCGCTTCTCTGTGTATAGCATGAAAGATTCTTTTTAGTTTGTTCAACGAGAAGGAAAATTAAACGGCTAATGAATGCTAACTGGTGTATTGTGGAATCATTAGTTCTTATCTTATTCTTGGTTATATGTGGCCTACAAATATTTACCGAGTCATCCATTTATGGTGTGAATGGAAGAATTTTATTCTGACTTATCCTTCTCTTAGTTGGCTTATCACCATAGGTTGACGATTACCATCGGTCCTGGGTATCTGATTTTGTGACGCTAGTGACCGCAGTTCACGTCAGTTTCCGAAATTCAAATTCTCTCATTGCGTCACCACCATGCGTTAAGTGCACACTAAAACTGATCTCGATGCTTCACATGAGTTAGAATGGCTTGTCCTCATTAGCAGTGACTTGGCTTATGTTACACCCTGTTAGTGAGTCCTTATTTTTATATACTTAACTGGAGAGCTTACGTTTATTTACTACCGTCTTCGTTGTATGATAAAGTGCTTTATTTTTTTAAATGCCTCACGGAATCATGAACCAAAACATTGTATCATAAAGAATATCATTCAAGGTTCAACCCATCTGGATAAAAATTCTCCGGTTTATAACAACTTCTTAGACCAGGATTTGGCTCTAATTTACTCTGTAGACGAATCGTGTTGGGTGTGGAATAGAACGAGTACGTAATGGGCTGTGACGTCCTACCTAAACCTGAAGAACCTACATTATATTTGACACTTGATTGATTCCCGTCCTGAACTTTGAATTTGAGTTCGAGAATACTTTAAAATCATAGAAATTCGCGAGTCCTCTTAAAACGAAGTGGTTCGCTGTTAACTCCTGGATTCTTTGAATCGTAAAGATAAGGGCCATACAATTTCGGAAAACACCGCTTTTACTCAACGATGGTGAATAAATGTCTTTTGTATTGGAAGTTTACTAAACCTCGAGATAGGCAGTTTATTTCTTGTTGAGAATTCATCGTGCATACGTTCAGTAAAGCCGAGTTGACGTTCCTGGCGTGTACATCAGTGTTGATGATAGAAAGTGTCAGTCAGCTTAAATGCTATAGATAAATTGACTTATGTCCCTTGCTCATGTTTTTCTCGGACCAACAGTGAGATTAATTATGAGAATTTTGGCGCGTGTGCCTCCGAGTGTGAAATAAGCCAGAACCGGTGTCGCAAAATTTGTTTTTTACACAGCATATTTCTGTGTGCCAACATAACTTAAATAGTAAAATTAGTTTTAAAATAAAAATTAAAACCAGAAGGCATATTCTGAAAGCTAGCTATGATAAAATGCGTGATATTCTTATATGTCACAAGAAAGACCACTAAAACTTTGTAATTGGTTTCTACGTGGCGCATCATTGCTTGGGAATTTCCGCGTTGATTTACGAATTCATCAGTCATTCTCCGTTTCTAGCATTCTGCTGTATATCCCTTGAATGTTTGCAGAGTACGAGCTTCACACGTTGAATCTCCGCGATTTGCGTTCGCTGATTGTCGCTTTGCACTACACATTTAAATGTGTAGTGACGGAATGAGAGCAAGCGTTCCAGACGTGAAGGACAAGTTTCGGCTGCTGAAGAACACTGGCCACTGGCATCTGGGTAGATAGTGCTCATCAGCCTTGGTTGGCAGACTATCTAGGAGAAGGAAAACTCCGAATACAAACCATCACTAGGAATGGGCAACCTAGTGTTCTTTTACAGTCCACATATAACTATGATAAGTATATGGCAGTGAAACATTAGTCACTTTTGACTTTTGTATGGCTGGGCATGATGATGATGATGATGATGATGATGATGATGATGATGATGATGATGATGATGATGATGATGATGATGATGATGATGCATGTGATCGTTTGATTTTGAGTTATTATTTGCTAATATTCATTTACATTGAACAGCAGTTTGTGTGTCAGTATTTCAGAGAGTGGTTCGTAAATTTTAAACTGAGTGAAGTACAGTTGGAGTGATTACTGTACATGTGCAATTCGCTTTCAATAGATTGCTATACTACAAAAAAGATGATTTACGTATTGTTTCCACTTTGGCCCGGATCATGGACGATATGTTTTGGTGCATGTTGGAATGAAATAACTCTGAACTATTTGGGGAAGTAAAAAGGGGTGCAACTGTTAATTTGGTGTTACATTTTTGCTTTGTGATAACTGTGTTTATGCTGAGGAGCCGCTCAGTAAATTTTATAAATGGTTTCACAATATTCGATTTAATATTAAAAACGAAGTGCAAGATAACCTAGCATTTCTTGGTGTATTGCTTAAACGTAGAATTAATGGCACATTGCACAAACCAGGCTTACATAAGAAGATACAGACAGCGCAATAGTTATATTTCAACAGTTTCAACAAATTGGAAAAGAGTAAAGGCTTAGCTAAGATAAAGTCTAACAGGAAATTGCGTAGTTCTTCGCATAGCTGTTTGCAGACTGTGTTAAATGTTGTGCGTAGTACTCTTATCATTAATAGTTACCTACCACATTTTATAGACAAGTAAAAGTGTATTGACATAATAAAACCCTTTGTGATTGTTCTTATAGTTTATATTCGCCTAAAATTTAAAGGTGAAGAGGCAACGAAACACAAAATGGATATATTACGATCCGCATTGGCATTCTCACATTTTTCG
The DNA here is from genome assembly GCA_029291075.1 of Eudiplozoon nipponicum. Taxonomy (NCBI): domain Eukaryota; kingdom Metazoa; phylum Platyhelminthes; class Monogenea; order Mazocraeidea; family Diplozoidae; genus Eudiplozoon; species Eudiplozoon nipponicum. The sequence goes on along the minus strand of JAQBSW010001912.1, from coordinate 63,477 downwards.
CGTGACGTCGCTTTGATAACCGATTACTAAGCTTCCTCATCCTAGTATGAAATATTAAATTTCATACTAATTTGCATTTGACATTAATTACATTTGGCATTGCACTAATTTGCTGCTCTAGTAACAAACTTTGAGACCGAGAATGCTCCAATGGCCTTATGTAGGGCTGATTGATTACTACAGAAATCTGCGCAAAAGATCAGCATAGGCGTTCACACATTTTTCGGTTGACTTCGTTTTGATTACACATATTATCAAGATTCCTCATCCTAGCATGAAAGATTAAATTTCATTCCAATCTGCATTTGACGTTAATTAAACATGGCATTGCACTTATGTGCTGCTCTAGTACCAACCTCTGATGCAAAAAACGCTCAAATTGCCCTATATAGGGCTTTTTAGATTACTAAAGAAATCCGCGCTGAAGTACACAAATTGCTGAATGACGCCACGAATAAAGCAAAATGTGATGTCGATCAAGGCCAGATTGCATTGATCTGCTGAAGTTAAAGATCCTAATAAATAATAATTCTATATTTTTGTGAAATTGACCGTATCCAGAAATCCATTGTGTTAATATTGTTTACAACTTCGGAATTTATTATATAGTGAGTGGCTTTGAAGTCGCATAGTTGAAGACATTATATGAAGTTAGCTCCATCACTGCTTGAATATACATTCGTATGGGAGATTGTTTTGTCTATCTTTCCCACATTTATCGACCAAATATATGGTAGTTATAGGATGTAGTACCGGCTCCAACTAATGAGTTGCCAGTATGCAGGAAACGCACGTGTATAAGGGATTAAAACTTTCGCTCATGCCGACTTTGAATTTTCCTTCTGGTCTTGTTTGAATTAACTTGTCATCGGATACGCATTACCTAATACACAATTGCATATATCTTAGTGCTCTCGAGCAGAAATATAATTAACATAGGTATTGCTTATATCCTGGGAAGTCAAAATGTTGCTGATTACCGCAAAATGGGATAACGGATGTTGATCAAGACCAGAGTGTGTGGATTTGCTGTAGTATCAGGTGTACAGAAATAGTTGTAATTCAGAATTTTGGTGAAATTAAGCACATCTTGAAGTCCGTTATGTTGGTACTATGTATTGACTCGACTCATAATGTTAGTGCCATGTACGACTTACCAACCATAATTTTTTTTACAATTTACAATCTCGTTATGTATTATATATGGTAATTTGGCTTTGAATTCGCATTTTCAAAGATTTTATATGAAGTTATCTCCACTACAATTTTTATGCGCGTTTTTATAGTGGATTGCACGGCCCAATTGCCAGAAATTCATTGACCAAACATGTCGTTATAGGACGTAGTACCGGTTCCTACTGATAAGTCACCGGCGAATACAGAACGCATGTTTACATGAGAATATATTTTTCGTTCATGATTACTTTGGTATATGTTTCTGATCCTATTTGGACTAATTTTTTACAAGGTTCGCAATGCCTAATATAAACCAGTATTTTCTTGTTCTTGCACATCCGGTCGCTCATCACCTCATCGAAATATTTCAATCGCGAATATATTGGCCCGGAATGTCTAAAGAGATTCTTAGACATTGTTAACAGTACATTTATTGTCAAATTTTTAAGACACAAATGAAATGTGACCCCGATTGCTTTCAATGCCACTGAGCTAGACTAATTTATGCATATTGACTTGGTGTGTCGCTTTATGTGGCTAGTGGCGAACTAGCCTTTTTTCCATTATCGATAATTTTACCCTATGTTTCAAGTTGGTATCATTGGCACAAATCACAACAGATAAGTTCATATAGTGATTAGAAGTGTGCTAGGTAATTTGATTTGTTGTTACGCAAGTTTGTTTTACCTGCAAGGGTTCACAGTTCGAGTTGAAGCAATTTAATCTGTCTTTCAAGAAACTTGACATAAAGCATTCCAAGGCTGCAATTTACCACTGTCAGACTAACACGACGGCTGAGCGAACACACTGGGTGATGAAAGATGAATTGCCATGTTGGCGCCTCGACACCAAGAGATCCTAACGTGACAGGTTACTTTTTGTTGAACGGGCCATTCGATTTACAGTATTTATAGATACAGAATTTGATCCGACTAACATGATCTATGAAGAGCTGATAAGAATACCTGGCGAACCCGTAACATCAGGGCTCTATGCGCGTTGCACCATAGGAAGCTATTCAGGAGCACTTGCAAAAGTTAACTCAATCTGTGTACGCCTTACAGCGACGAGCCTATGCATGACTACACGCAGGTACTTGCCTACGGACCATGGAAAATGTTAGTGTGGCGAAGGCGGAGTCCACGGCAGTAAACGCTGTCAATGGTGGTCCGTATCGAGTGTAAAGTGTGGAGGCAATGTACAAAAAGATTTTTGTCTGCCTTCACGACAGACTTCCGGCTTTGGCTCTTGAACGCTTAAGAAGAGTGCCAAGGCCGAATTCTGAGGATGCTGAAAGTGCGCCTGCTACGTGGATTTGGTACACCACCAGTTAGTGTTACCTATATGGGTTCACAGTTCGAGTGGAAGTAATTTACTCTGTTTCAAGAACCTTGAAATAAAGCATTCCCAGGCAGCAACTTATCACCCTCAGACTAACGCAAACGGTGAGCGCCCATCCTGAAATATGAAATGCTATACTGGCGCCCCGATGCCAAGAGGTCCAAACGTGACAGATTACATTTTGTCGAACGGGCCAGTGGATTTACAGTATCTAAAGATACAGAATTTGCTCTGGAAACCATGGTCTATGAAGAACTGATACGACTACCAGTGAACCCGTAACATCAGGAGTCTATGAGTGTTGCATAATAACAGCTATTCAGGTACGCCTAAAAAAGTTAACTCAACCTGTATACGCCAAATATAGACCAGCCTATGCGCGACTACTGTCCATGACTTGTTAATGTGATGAAGGTGGAGCCCGCGGCGGTACACGCTGTTAATATTGGTTGTATCGAGTGTAAAGTGTGGAGGCAGTACACTAAAAAAATTTTGGTCAAACTTCTCGACAGACCTGTGGGTGTGGCATTGGATAGCTTAAGCAGGGCGCCAAGATCAGCTCCTGAGTATGTTAGAAGATTTTTCAGTGGCCAACTTTGAGACTAAAAACGTTTGAGTGGCCCGATTTTCGGCGGCCGTGAACACAATGGAAATTGCACAAATTATGATGAAGCAAAATCAGCAGCAGTCGAGCTTCCGAGGATAAATTTGTTTTCCAAGCACATTCCTATAAATAATTGATTGAAAATACGGATTTTTGTCTGATAAAACAGCCTCCTGTGATAATTTAGAAAGGTTGGTCTGGATATTGAAAATGCGAATGAAAACGTTAAAAGTGGTGTTATTGGTAATTAAGTCAAGGCTGGAGGAATCAATAAATGTAAAGTCTGATGGAATCCGAATAAACGACCCATTTAACACGGATGAAGTTAATATGGGCAATCCAATTGTGGCCAATGCAATAGAAAATTTATTTCACACTTGTCGGAGCACACCAACATGGTGCATATAAAATAAAATTGGTGATGCACATTTAACTAAATGTAAACATATTTTGTCCTGTGAAAAGTGCGACATAACAACAAAGCACTTTTTAAATGTTAATCAAGAATAGGTTTGTGATTACACTTCCCTATTTGGAGGCCATTGCAATAAATAGTCGTTGTCCGGAACTGTGCAAACAAATGCAATTTGCTTATGCGCTGACATTACTTAAGGGATTTTTAAACTCTATATGAACCTGTGTTCGGTTAAGTTTCTTCTGTTTGAATTATCTAGACACACATATATATATATATATATATATATATATATATATATATATATATATATAAGGTGTAATTTTGTGTGGACTTTTATTTCCTATTTAAAGTTAAATAATTTATGCTCTATTTCTCCAGTAAATCAGTTGTTAGTGTTGAGCGATAGTGATTCTGTGCAATATATAATTTTTTAAAGATGAATATATGTTGGAATAAATTTTTCTCTTAAGTAAAAATATAATTACGCCATTTACATCTATAAAGTGCTGCGTCAAGTGCATCCGGATACGGGCATTTCCTCCAAGGCTATGTCAATTATGAACTCTTTTGTTAATGATATTTTCGAGCGCATCGCCGCAGAGGCCAGCCGATTTTCTCATTACAACAAGAAATATAACTGAATGTCAAAGCAATATCAGATAGGCTATACTTGAATGAAGACCGGCGGAAAAAAATTATGTTGGTATTTGGCTTATGAAGCTATCTTAAGTAAACTTTAGTATATATATATATATATATATATATATATATATATATATATATAAGAACAAAACAACGTACTCCATGGAATAACATTTATTAATAAATCTTATTTCTACCAGTATCTACAGCCATTGTTCTGGATTCGTTAGTATATTCGTTCATCCAATCCCACTGTACATTTGTTGTAACCAATCTCCTCTTCGTTATGTTAGCCTTTGTTTTTCGCAATTTAGACCACTACTTTTGCGCAATTTAGACCACTCCTTTTGCGTAACGTCATTTGGTGTGTCATCGCTTTCATTGTAATTGCGTCCGTAATTGATGTATGTGTCGTATTTTGCGAAGCGTTGGCTATTTTTAAAGGCATATCGGTTATGTCTTTGTTCCAGTTCAATTTAATTTCTTTTTGAATTATTTTCTGCACGTTTAAGCAGGGCTTCAGCTTATTAATTGCAATAGCTTCAAAAGCCAGAAGCATTTTCTCTGTTTTTGCCTTGTAGAGAACTGAAAAATTGTTACTACTAACAGCATGACCTGTGAGTAGTACATGTTCGCAAATTGCTGACTTTTGTGAAGGAGCTGCACCCCTCTTTAATTTGGAAGAAAATCAAACTCCCCAGATAGTAACGCTTAGTGTTCCCTTTGGAGGTGATCTTCCAGCGGAAATCTTCAAACGAAAAGTAATTCGAGCGACAAAAGCACAGTTTCCATCAATACAGGTGAGAGTGGTGTTCAACACAACAAAACTGATGCGCACGAATGTAAAAGATAGCCTATCTGTGACGTCAACATCTTTGTCTGTATACAAATTTCAATGTACCTGCAACGCTCAGTACATCGGCAGATCCAAAAAGAGACTCGAAACTAGAATAAATCAGCATCTCCCTCAAAAACTATCAAAGAGGGGTGCAGCTCCTGCACAAAAATCAGCAATTTGCGAACATGTACTACTCAAAAGGTCATGCTGTTAGTAGTAACAATTTTTCAGTTCTTTACAAGGCAAAAACAGAGAAAATGCTTCTGGCTTTTGAAGCTATTGCAATTAATAAGCTGAAGCCCTGCTTAAACGTGCAGAAAATAATTCAAAAAAAAATTAAATTGGACTGGAACAAAGACATAACCGACATGCCTTTAAAAATAGCCCTCGCTTCGCAAAACACGACACATACATCAATTACGGACGCAATTACAATGAAAGCGATGACACACCAAATGACGTTACGCAAAAGGAGTGGTCTAAATTGCGCAAAGCAAAGGCCAGCATAACAAGAGGAGATTGGTTACAACACATGTACAGTGGGATTGGATGAACGAATATACTAACGAATCCAGAACAATGGCTGTAGATACTGGTAGAAATAGGATTTATTAATAAATGTTATTCCATGGAGTACGTTGTTTTGTTCTTATATATATATATATATATATATATATATATAGACCTGGTACTCTGATAGGCCAGTTATTTGGTTTCTTATTTAAAGCTGTATTTTCTTGGCTGTGACACTGCTCTGACCAGTCCTATTGCTGTTAATTAGTACTAATCGTATAGTTATAATTCTCGTTCAATTTTTTTAACTTAACTTTTTCATTATTACTTATTTGTTGGTACATAATAAAGATTTGGGAGACCACGGGCGGCATTTAGAGACGTTTTGTTTAAAAACGATTCTCCTCGTTCGCGTTTAATAATCATTTTAAATGTTAAGTCCATCATTCGCTTTGTCGTAACATGGTTCTTTAATTTAAGCTTCCCTTGAATGAAGCATCGTTGCAATATTATGTACATAAAACATGCTTATACATTTAATTTATATCAAGTTCGCAACCCTGATTATAGTAAATGTTTATACATTGTTTACATTCCAGGGCTCATTCAAAATTTTGTTTGCTATTCCTACTGTTTGTGTTCATATTTACCGGATTTATTCTCAAAATAAAGTTTTTAAATTACGTAGACAATACAGTCAACATTGACACTCTTCTAAGTCGAATGATGGGTTTAACATATATGGATAAAGCAACATGAAGAGAAAGAAAATTACATTTAAATTTTCCATTAACTTCGTTTCGATTATTAATTAACAATTATTATATTACGTTTTATTGAATTTTTTTCCTAGAAGTAAGTTATTCGTGATAATCGTGAGCAATGAGTATTATTGATATATATATATATATATACATATATATATATATATATATATATATATATATATGGAATCCTTTAATCGAAAGAGAACAAACTTTTTGAATCAAATAACGTAATTTTTGTGTTTCGCTAGTGTATTTGTGTCAAAGTTCCGCAACAAATGATCATAAAAAATGTACAGAATTTACCAATGTGAACGAAGTATGGTCTTATATCATTCGCTTACTTATGTAATGTTTCGCTTATGTAATACATATATATATATATATATATATATATATATATATATATATATATAAATCCTGCCATATATCTGTTTTTATTATCACTACCCTTAGCGGAATGATGTCTGCCTTTTGCTTACAGATCTTAGATAGTTTACTGTAACTTTTGGCTAAAATAAATAGTAACAAATGTCCAAATATGTCGAAGAGTCGCTAACGAATAAGTTTTTAGAAAACAGAAAATTGCATGCAATACGTAAAAAATAGCTTGTATGACTTAAAAAATGCTAGGGGTTTCGATTCATGCTTGTAGTAATTCTGGCTACTGCTGAGGAGTACGGAAATAGAACGAAATCTGGTCTAGTCGCTGAACTTTTTTAAATCCTGCCTTATTTTTAGCAACCTTCATTCATCAATTAGACCGGTTTCGCCTTTATTGGAAGTTAACCAAGTTCTTGCCAGAATTTGTCGCTATTGGTCTCGAAGCAGGAACTTCGGTTTCTGACTCTAACACTCATTCAATTGCGTCAAAATGATGTCAAATTAGTTTCATCTAAAGTAAAAATTAAACAGAAACATAATTTTGTTTTAAATAAATGCTGTTTAGTGTACATCGAGGACGACGTAGTGGTATGTGTGCTACATTCCAATAAGGACAAAATAAGTATAATAGATGAGTGGCCTTTACTTTTTTATGCAATACTTTTTTATACTAACAATTGTATATAAAATAGGATTGGTGTTTATATCAAACTCGTAACCTTGATTTAGATAACTGTTATCACCACACGCGCAATCAATGATTGTTTCGCTAAGTAAACTTAGTTATTAAATTGACAAGAGTGCTTGCTTGATAAATGATAGCTTTACTTTAGGTTGAGTTTTATATTTGGTTGCTGATGGTGTTCATTATGTCATGTTCATTTTGTGTTTACTTTTTTACTAGCGCCTGCCTAGTTAATGTTGAATTTTAGAACATTTTATTAACTGTGCTCATTGATATTTACGTGCTCACTGTTGTCAATTATTATCGTGTCAGTCGACCCATCTTATTCATCAGTTAATAACTCTTTCAAATTAACACAATTTTAATTTCATTAGTCACATATTCTGTGTTTTTATTTACTGGATTTATTTAAGCAATGAAATTATTGATTAGTTATTATAATAAATAGACGGCAGCAACATAGAAATGCAACTCATTTGTTAACAGCGAAAGAGGTTTCAACACGACTGTGATTATTTTTCTAAATTTTCTTTTTTTTCTGGCATTTATTTTACTGCATCTTGATAATTCGCCCTGACATAATTCGGCATCTGGCTTATTACAATAACTTTTTCCTCTTCGTAACCAGTGATGTTACCTTTCAATACTTTATTGAACTAATTAAGTGTAAAAAAAATTAGTCTAACGCGTGCAAAGTATAACTTATATTAACTACAGTAGTTTCACTTTCATGAACATACACGAGCATGTTATTATTGTAGCATTAGCCACCTTTGAGACGAAGAACGCACCAAGGAACCTATATAGGGCTGGCATTAATTCAACAGAAAGTCCTCGAAAAAGCGCCAGTATTAGGGTGATTCAGTCAGCACTATGATAGAAGCAGATTTCGAGCCGCAGAAGTGAACATAAAATAATAAATATTTGTAAATTTGTTTTACTAAATCGATGCTCTTTATCCAAGCAAAATCCTATATATAATTGATTAAAAATAAAGCTGTGTGTAAAGTTTACAATTGGCTTCTGATGAGTTGGAAACGTTGATTAAAGGACTGACTGCACAAGTGAACAATTTCACTGCAGAATTAGGTATAGTTAAGTCTCGACTGGATGATACATTAATAATAAATTATGATGGAATCCGCATAAACGACCCAACCAATATAGGTGGACTAAACAATTATACTTTACTAAATGTTTATAAGTTATAAACAAAACACACCCAAATACATGACGCACGCTTATCTAGTGATAAATGAGGGACTGTTATGAAGTCTGCAAATAAGTATAAATGAAGCCGTTTGAAGAACATTTATCACGACTTTTTACTTGTCAAATTTTTCATGTAACTATAGTTGAAAAATGTATTCTGAAGAATGTTCTGAAATATCCTCAGTAAAATTGTGGACAGAGGCCGTACAAAGCTCACTGCGCCAACAAGGATCAGGAAATGCTAATTGATTTTCTGTTTTATTACGTTAATTCGAACATGATGTCGTAATATGTTTGTGGTACTTTTATTTACTTGATTATCTTTTGGAGGTATAGATGATAATATCATGTTTGACATCCATGTTACAGAAATACATATATCTGCAACTATAAAACAAAGACAACAGGACTAGAATGACGTAGAAGTGAAAGATTAGCAAATGTAAACAAAAAAAGTTGTGCATTGGTCAAGAGACCGATGATAGGACACTGGTAAGTAAAACTGCTCATATGGCTAATACTTATATTTTAGAATATATTTGTTACGGATGAGTATCCATGAATTATTGAATAAATCGTCATTATACAATGTATAAATATTTAGGTATTTTATCAAAAATAATTCATGCGTTAGTAGTTCAACCAAGTTCATATTATAGTTTGTAACTCTTTTATGGTTAAAATAATTCTTTCGCCCGTGCATTTCTAGCATTTTGAAATGATTTTTTTAATCTGAATTTTCTTTTTGGATTTTCTAGATTTCTCGTCTGAATTTTCCACTGTGAAATTATTTGTAATGTGATTTCATATTGTATTGTAAGGAATTTCATTATCTTTTTATCTGTGATGGTATTCTAAACCTTAATTTATGTACATTTTGAATATCAAAGCTCTTAGAATTATTTCTCAATTTTTATGTATATGAACCAGATGCTGAAATCACCATCTACTCCTAATATTAAATTTAATTTTCTTAAAATATTTTCGAAGATACTTCGCGTTATTCTGATGTTTTGACCGTTTGTTCCCACGGTCATCCTCAGAGCTCCTTAAGTAGTCACATACGGGGCGTCAAAACGTCAGAACAACGAGAAGAAGATTCGAAAATATTAGAAGGGAAATTAATTTAACATTTAAAGAAGCTGCGCCGCCAAAAGATGCTTTGTTATTCAAAGCAAAATTGAAGTGGCTGTTATTACGTACACCATCTGGAAATCTTTTTAAATCCACTTGGTGTCCACACTTCTTGCGCCGGCCAATATTTTCCTCACTGGGTTTGTGAGAGCGATTGCCTTGAGCAACAACGGAACAAATAATCTATTTATTTCGCCACCCTGTCTTGATTTACGAAATATAGTTTGGTCTCTGTTATGATCGAGCAATCAGGAGCTAATTATCATCATCTAAAAGATATCTCTGTCGTCAAGCGTCGTGTATTTGCGCTAAATTCCAACGAAAGACACAATAACACTGAGCTCGAATCGGTCAAATCTCGATACACACATGATTTCCGCCAGGAAATAAAAATTAAGGCGTAGCAGCACATTACTGCTTCGGATAACTGAACAAGCTCCAAGCAAACAGCCGGTGACTTCAACCTTTTGCATAAATCGAACTACTAACATCGAGCGGAACAACTCAAAAAGAGGACACTCTTTAAATTGGACATTCTTGATGATGCTCCATTGCTCGAATCTATCTTGCTAAGCCGCTCGCACTATGAGGGGTCCCCAATAACAACCAACACCTACTGTTAGTCCACTAGCTCTACCCGGCCTCTCCCAGCCTTACTGCGATATCGCGTCGTGTAAAAAGTCTTTTCCGTCGTGTAAAAATGTCAATTAATAGGCTTACTTTTCCATGCACAGTCCCGATCTGAAGCTCCAACATTTAGCCAGTATCATGACTGGCACGGTGATTGCAAAACCCAAGTTTGCGAAAAACAAGTGGATTCGTCCTGTCCCTGCATTGTCAAAATGTAAAATCCATTTGGTTGGACAAGCCTCGGAATTATCTTCATCAATATTCCATTCACCCAAGATCACCAGTGTAATGAAATTAAGCCAAATAGTCGCGAAGTTTAACTAATCTATCTCCAGTGATGCTGCAGCGGTTTAGCGGTTTGAGTCCTGTACAACCCCCTTTCACCTTCTTTCTAAAAAATCAAATCCGCAATCTCGCAAACTTGATTTAAAGAATTGTTACTACCACCCATGCGATCATTGATTGTTTAATTGTGCCTATATATATATATATATATATATATATATATATATATATATATATATATAAATCTGAGTGTATGTGTGTGTAGAGAAATCGGCAAACTGTTACTGAATAGAAATTGTGCAGCCGACAGTTCCAGTCAAGTACAATGTATACGAGACTACTAGATGTGAGAGCCGTATATATAATTTTGCTTTCCATATGTATGCATTGCGGTTTGATCCTCGCTAGTCAGTTTGCCATCGTACTCTGATGATGATCATGGAAGGTCGAAACGCGTCAGTGCGTTGCGACTGGTGGTAGTTTTTCTATGTTTGTCGACGAGTGGTTAAATAAAATGGGATTTGTGTTATATTTAAGCTCGCAAACGTGATTTAAATTACTCCTTTATCTATTTAATTAAACGTAAATTGGTTGCGCGGGCGTTGATAACAATTACTATAATCAAGGTTGCGATCTTGATATAAACACCTCCTACTTTATCAGTCTGACAAGAACTGGATTATGAAGCCCAGATTTTGAATGTACATTCGGTTTTCATCAACATAAAAACAGTTACCATCATCAGCCCTCGCTCACACTCTGCTCGCCGCTGTAAATCTCCCGGTCGTTTTTCCCTCCCGGTCGATTCATCTACCTTTTAAATCTCTCATGACAATCCTCAACAGCTGCATGTCACACAAATTAGCGATCACCCAGATGCGGGTATTTCTATCCTTAATCTAAATTGATATGTACTTTATTATAGAAACTTGGCTGTCCTTTACAATATATTGTGATGATCATTCAATCTTTTTTTCGAATCGAAAGTGTCAATAGCCAATAGGATGGGTTTGCAAAATACGTTGCGTCTTCTCTTATGACTAAGCACCGAAATAACTTTAATTCGTTTTGATTTAAATTCTTTGCTTTTCAGTTACTGATATTAGATCAAAGCTTATCTGTTTGCGTTGGTTATTGGGCTCTAATCCTTTCATTAATCAATGATACTTGAGAGGCCCAACTTTTGTCCACAGATTTTACATTGACAACTAGCTGAATAGATTTTTGCATTTTCCTACCAGAGTAAAAATCAACTCGCCTGCGCCCTCTCCAATAAATAAGTTACCAATATCCAAATACAGAAGATATTCATTAATTTTGACCACCATTACATATTCACTTCTTCTACAAAGATAATCAATGACGGGAGCAATGAGAATTTGCATTGGTTCCATGTCTCGCCGGTCATGGCCGTACAAAAAATCAAATTCATTAAAGCCAAACGTGAATTTGATTAGTATTGTTTCTTTCTTGACAAGATTGCTCTCCTACGTCTAAACCCCTTCGCTTTGCTTGGCAAATTTGTCAACATATTTCTCGAAATTACCTCCTTTCCCTCGGAGTAGCTCAAGTCCATGTTCTCACATATGCCATAAAATGGGATTCGTTAGTCTTAATTAAGGATCTTCGCCAAATCCCAATTTTTTTCCGTTCACTAAGATATTTGACAAAAGTAAATGCAACGAAATATATCCTCTCATTAAGTCATGGGTAGTTTCTCTTTTCTTGACGATCAACATGGCTTTCTGAATAAACACATTTTTTCCTCTAATTTCGCTAATGTCTTTAACCGCTGCTATTTCTCCATTTCTAAATTGCACATATACACTCTACTATTTCTGGATATCGCTGAGGCCTTGAATTAAACCTCCTTCTCGACGATTGAATTCGCCTTTTTAAGTGTTGACATATGCATTAGTATGTGTAAGCTTCTCAGTTTCTATATACAAAGCCAATCCATGACTGTAAGAATCGGCAAAGATCATTTGAGACCAACTCTTATCCGATTTTGAGTTGTCCGGGGCTCAGTACTTTGCCGTATATATTTCAATTTAGTTCTTGTCAGATTCAGGTTTTGGATAACTATGTCATTCTGTTCAAATATGCCGAAGAAAGAGTAACAGTGTCCAACAATCCAGCCGCGATAAATCATATAAAATAATCATAAACTCATGCCATGGTAAGTTAAATAATTATAAATCAGACGAGCCATGCACATCGGAAATTTCTTTCAAACCATTCGCGATGTACTTAGAATTGGCTTGTTTAACAACAATTTTTGTCATATCATTAAATAGGCGCACGTCACACATGTGCATTTTTGTGCATACTTCACTAAAACCTATTCGGTTAAATATAATTAATACGGATGTATGCCATCTAAATGAAACTGCAGTCGGTAGACATTAATTTACCATTTAAACCCATCAGATTAAATTCTTTCATTCTTAACGTTTGAAATGCTGTATTACTAAAATGATCTCGCTAGATCGGTGTGGGGACAAGATACAAATTGTCATATTCAATAAAATAAGTAGCTTAATTAAGATATGAAATAAAATAAGTGACGGTTAGACAAGAAAATTTTGCAAATTTTTTACGAATTGATAAGCAAAATAGAGAAAGAAGATAGAAGCCCCTCAATATGCGTTCAGCTCCCTAAGTGATTCATAAATAAACGAATGGTTAAATGGTGAAACTTAGAAGGACTATATGTTCAATTATTCATTAACTATTAATTAAATAATAAGCCCAAAAATAAGCCATACTTAATCCGTTGTTCTTAATGTTTTACTAGAGCTAGCATCAGATTTTTAATCAGGCAATCGTCTTTTCATGCTATTAGATTATGATGCATTCCAAATCAAACCTAACGATATTTCAATAGCTGTTTCATTCATAATATTATCTCGATATTTAATTTCATTATTATGCGTCTTCAATGATCCCATTTAATCATGTTTCCGATCTCCACTTCATGGCGGGCAAGATCAGATTTTAGCAATCAACGATTTCGCAGGCTGTGTTAACAGTTCTTTAAATCAAGTTTGCGACCTTGAAGTCAGATTTAGCAACATGTCTATACATACATGTTTGCCTCTTCTTACCTTGATTGGACGAACGGTCTCACCAGCAAAAATGAGAAAAGAATCATTTCGGGAGATTTCAGATATTCCTGGTGTTTCTAAACGGTCAATCGTTTCTTTTTTAGGGAGTCTAGTGCCCCAATATTGTATTTTTACGTTATTGATTTTACTTTCCAACTTAGTTTAGAGTCCGGTAGCACCATGATTTAACGATCTTCTATCCCTATATCAGCTTTAATGTATCTAAAATTCTAATAAAATATTTTTACGACATCAATCATATCTTTAAATCTAGCTTGCGAGATTGAAATAGGTACCAATTCCATCGTCTTCAACCAGTCGTCGAACAACATATAAAAATTATCATCCATCATTTATGCTTCTTTTAAATAAAGAGGATAAGTATTAGCTCTGAGTATATCACGCAGTATACCTAATACAAACGTCCTATGCTTTATGTCTGTTTATCTAAGGCTTCTTAAAATTAATAACTTTAAGATACCGATTTCCATACGATATTTTGGTTTCACTTAGTTGGATGAACATAACAGTTATTGATATATATATACATATACATATATATATATATATATATATATATATATATATATATATATATATATATATATGTTTGTGTGTGTGTGTGTGTGATACGCTACTATTCAGTAAAAAAGGTTAGTCTGAAGTATAAATGATATGGCTAGAGAAATATCACGCTTGCTTCATTAGTTTGTTTTTTAAAACTTGTGATTATAAATAAACTAAAGAGGGCATCCGACAACAGCTGCGAAATAATTTCTAAAAAAAAACGACTGGAATTCAGCCTGTGCTAGTCAAAACTTAGATCAGGTAATTTTGAGTAATGTAGTTTCGCATTTTTTTTCATTCTTTTTTCCTCTATTGTTCAATCGACACTTACACAATATAACCTTCGTTCATAGGTTTTAAACTTGTCTTTCTACGTCGAATTTCACTCCTTTTAGTCATATTTACGTCATGCGCAATTCCAACAATACAATTCAACTTAACTACACCCAAAAAACTGTAACAAATACTATCTCTTTTTCGAAGACATAAGCAATTACGGCGCACTATTGTCGGAGACAAAATTCATACCAAAGCATGAGTTTATGAAATCGGTTAATCCGAACTTCTTTGACAGATTCTTAAGCTAGAACAATATTTGGAAGCGCATCATGTTCCATCTGTACTTTATTGTCGGCATGAATATCTCGAGCCTCTTCACGCTTTTGCGGGACGTTAAATTACTTTTTGTTTTAAATCTCCATTAACCGCCAAAATAGTGATTTTGAGCATAGCTGAAGTCGTTTCAATGATTAATACTTAACAATGTCTAATGATGTTCTCTAATTGCTTTAATGAAGTTTTTCATTCTATTTCAGCTATTTTAACAAAAACTCATCAGAATACAATGACGCGATTTTGCCATCGCTGTTTTCAGCTTCTTCTTTGCTCTCTAGCAATGCTAATGGTGCTTAACTCACTGGGGTGCCTGCTGAAGTTTTGAAATCCTGCTGAGGGAATTGGTAACCAAATTCTGCTCAAGCTTTCATTCTAGTCATTTGAACGTTAATTTTTTCACGACGCACTTCTATAAATCTGCTGAAAGGACTTTTCTTTCTCTACTTGTACCAGCCCTACATTTATCATTACCGATGAACAATAGCTCGTCACTATTTCACCCATCTATATATAATCCTCTGAGGCCAAATTGCACCTGCTTGATCGTCTCAATTTGGAACAATCCTAGATGGCTTTGTCGCCAAATAAAATGTTTTAATAGAATAATGATGAGATAATTATAATAATAATAATATATATATTATATTATTATTATTATTATTTATTAATAGTCAAGCTACATATTAGTGTAATTTATTAGTTTTTTAATTATTATTATTATTATTATTATTATTATTATTATTAGTTGTAGTATTAGCAGGCAGCAGTATTACAGTGCTTTAAGTTTGAGTTAAATGGTATATAAATTTTACGCTTAAAATGAATTAGTTCTTGAATTAAGAGTACACATCGATAACGGGGGAAAATTGCGTTATAATTTTGATTATTTGTCCTGTTTGACTTTTGACTAAATATATGTAGATATTTTGTGTGCCTTTTAATTTAATAGCCCAGAAACTACCTATGCATAATATAGAAAACATTGATATTAGCATGATATATTGTGTAATTAGGTTCTACTAATTGCGCAAATATTGTGTAAAATTTCGCTTAATTATTTCTGGAATTTTATGTCACCGCGGGGTCTATTCTGTTCTGTTTTATATGGGAACTTTAGGAAAATATCAAAATAGATTTCGTATGTTTTAAACGTAGTTGCCTTGCTCTGTAATCGTAAATTATCGAAATTTAGCCATAATTTCAAACTTTGCATTCAGGTAGCTATACTGCTATTGAGAATTATTTTATTCAAGATTGATAAATATATGCAAACGTTTTTGTGTAGTTGCCATTCTACTTTCCGGTGATAAAGAATCGCACAATGTTTCATCATGTCTTATGATTTATTATTGAAGGATGTAATAAAGGAACTCCGGCAGGAATTCGTATCATTAAGGGAGGAGTTTGCAGAAATTCGCTCGTCTAATAATAATCTGGTCAATGGGAAGATTAAACTGATGAACGAAGAAATAAGGAACAGAAATGTCAGAGAATTCTTATTTTTATATACAAAGTATGTTATCTGTAGATTCAATTGGACATTATTGCACTTGGAATCTCAATCGCTTCCTTCTCAGCCGATTTGTGAAACAAGCATGTAAAATATGTGCGGATTAAGAAAAGAATATAATATTTTTTGTGAATTTCTCTAAAAATCTACGCTTAAAAGAGATTATACATGTTCAACTCGTGCCGTATTTTAATTAAAAATAAGGGAACAATGGAAGAAGCCTATTCTGAAGATCTGTTCAGTTCGTAGGCTACTGGAGATTTGAATTACATTTTTTGGCAAAATGGCTGTCCAATAGGATTAGCATATGCTACTATGCGATAAGACTAGAAATCTAATAAACAGAAGTATTGACAAAAATACAACTCTGGTTTTCTTGAATTTGAGAACTTCCAGTCTGTACGATTTAACAGACATTATTGCCATTTACAAGGTTGGTAGATTCGTCTATCACACACCGAATTAGGAGAAAAGATGATAAGGACTTATTAATATTTCTTTAATCATCATGCTTTAATGCTTTAAATGTTTACCTTGAAATTCAATTACAGTCAAAATGAAATACTCCAACAATCATTCAATATCACATTCGAATATACAAACTTAGCACAAAATAACTACTTTTTATTTATATATAGTGAAATTAAAAATAATCCATTTTAATTCATTAAATATAACCAGACTCACGTCACAAAGTAAACGAATTTAAATAATTGATTTTATTTAGACTTATCAATTCAAGCTAGGTCCAAACGAGCCTAAATCATTTTCTTTCTTTTATCCTTTACAGTGCCTTTTTATAATTTTTTAATTTTGGTCTTATTCGTTTTCGCGGCATTTTCCACTTATAACATTTATTATTCCATATTTTATGTATAACTTTCAGTTCATCCATTTTAATGGATTTATAATTCGAATTGAGAAATATTTCATGCATGGAAGTATAAATTTGTTATTTAATAGGTTAGTACAACCCAGCTAAAAATACCAATTGTTCGCCAGAATTCTAATCGACTGTAATATCTTGTGCATCGTTTGGTCAATATTTTTTAAAAAGTTATGGGATAATGTTGGATTAAGTATATAATACGAACACATGGGTAAACGCGCTTGTAGAAACACAACTGCCAGTTTATATTGAAAACATACACGAACTTCCTTTGCTTACTTGGCTGAGGATTACGAATAATGTATACGATGATCCCAGCTGTGCTAATTTTTCTTCGTTTTTAGCTATGAAGAACACATAGAAACCCGCCTGATTTGAAGTGTTATTTTGTTAAACAGTGCGTTTGCCTTTTGTAAAAACTTTCTCGCTCATGTCAGCTGTGCATAATCTTTAACGCTCTTGATTTCCATTCGTTATTAGCCGTCTAGTTCGGCCTAATTTGCGCGCTAAGTCGCTATGGAATTTGTATGAATAAACAATGTTAGACTGTTTGATTGTATGGAGTTTGCTTATTAAATTTAAGTTTAATAGGCGTTTCTGTATAAGCAAACATCAGTTGGATATTAGGCCCCCAAGAAATCAGTTTTTAATTAAAAGGTATACAGGCGTATAGTGTCTTTTGTTTGTGTATGGTTTCATTACTTTTTGTCATTATGTTTCATGCTTTCCCCAATGAAATTTTCAGTGTACCCATTATCTAGTAAAGTTTCTTTGAGCACCTTCTTTTTTTGAAATCGAAATTTATCAGAACCGATTTTCGTTATCCTGTAGGTTAAACAGCGTATCCAATTTGTCTTTTATGAAATTTGGAGAGTTCTGTGATAATGGATGTACTGTCCAGCATTTGTCTGCTTCAGATATGTTTTTCGTTGCAATATGTCAACGGAAGACATTGTGCTAGACTTAGTTTTACGCTCGCATGCAAACCGAATGTAATGTTCCATGTTTTTTAAATATTTAACCATGTCATTTTTTCCATCTTCATGTATGGTTATTAAGGCGTTATTAGCATACATTATATATGTATGACATTATTTTTGAATAAGTGATTTTCGTTTTGATGTTTCTAGAGAGACTTCCTAATGGACTGCCCACCGCCTCTCCATCGATTCGCATGAAATATTGTTTATTACAGGTGAATTGGACATTTTAGTGCATATGGTGAGGAGAATGTTTAGATGAATTATGAGAATGGGGAATGATAGGTGGTTACTATTATTGAATGTGCAGAGGAAATCGATGGTGCTATCACTTGTGTTGCTTGCAAGCAGATTTTTGACATCAAGGGAAATCGTTTTTTTAACAGAGCGCGATTTTCCTTCATTTACAAATTCACAAGTATTAAGAACAAAAGTTTATGATATTAAAATTGGAATGGAATTAGTTCTCACGCCAGTGCGTGTCAACTGTTTTGTCCTTCCTTCTTTTTTATAAACTTTCAAACGTAATATTTTTCTAAATTCCACATTTGTTACATAATTTAATTTATCATTTATAGCAAAAATAAAACATTGTTCAAAGTAAATTGCGTAGTAAAGCTATTGGATAGTAAGTTAGTTGGACAAATATTAAATGCAAGCAACTATTTTTAGATAATGCCACGAGAAGACAATGGCAAGGAAAATAACTGAAGATTTTAAGTTATATAATTATGCTACTTATAGTAACAATTTTGACCTCCATGCTATTATACTCATTTTGCATTTCGTAGTTGTTCAGTTGAAAAAAGATTACAAAATATCTATATTTTATTTCATTTTTCGGCAATATTACTTGATTTATAATTTAACAAAGAATGATACATATATTGTTTTTTCATGTTGGAACAAAATAAATAATAAGAAATAAATAAACACGGACCACGATACCCAAAATATATTTATTTTAACTGAAGCTAACAGTGGTAACGTATAATAATATTGTATATATATATATATATAAATGTGGAGTGTGTGTGTGTGTGGAGAATTCGGCAAATTGTTACTGCATAGAAATTGTGCAGCCGACAGTTCCAGTCAAGTTCAATGTATGCGAGACTGCTAGAGGTGAGAGCCGCATATCTAAATTTGATTTCCATATATATTCACTGCGGTTTGATCCTCGATAGTCAGTTTGCCGTCGTACTCTGATGATGATCATGGAAGGTCGAAACGCGTCAGTGCGTTGCGGCTGGCGGTAGTTTTGTTATGTTGTTCGACGACTGGTTAAATACAATGGGATTGGTGTTTACTTCAAGCTCGCAAACTTGATTTAAAGAATTGTTACCACCACCCGCGAAAACAATTATTGTTAAATTGTATTGCCTATATATGTATATGTGGCGAAAGCTACAAACAGTTAATGTTCGTGACTGCATAGAAATTGTGCAGCCGACATTTCCAGTCAAGTTCAATGTATGCGAGACTGCTAGAGGTGAGAGCCGTATATCTAAATTTGATTTCCATATATATTCAATGCGGTTTGATCCTCGATAGTCAGTTTACTGTCGTACTCTGATGATGATCATGGAAGGTCGAAACGCGTCAGTGCGTTGCAGCTGGCGGTAGTTTTGTTATGTTGTTCGACGACTGGTTAAATACAATGGGATTGGTGTTTACTTCAAGCTCGCAAACTTGATTTAAAGAATTGTTACCACCACCCGCGCAATCAATTATTGTTTAAATTGTATTGCCTATATATGTATATGTGGCGAAAGCTGCAAACAGTTAATGTTCGTGACTGCATAGAAATTGTGCAGCCGACATTTCTAGTCAAGTTCAATGTATGCAAGACTGCTAGAGGTGAGAGCCGCATATCTAAATTTGATTTCCATGTATATTCAATGCGGTTTGATCCTCGATAGTCGGTTTGCCGTCGTACTCTGATGATGATCAAAGAAGGTCGAAACGTGTCAGTGCGTTGCGGCTGGCGGTAGTTTTGTTATGTTGTTCGACGACTGGTTAAATACGAAACGTATGCCCAACTCGAGGTATCTTCAATAATAGTAGAGAAATAAATCTAAGCACCTGCTTATTGGAGAAAATACTTTAAAAGACAAAATACAGTACGCTGATTATTTTTAGTAACACATTACCTACATTGTAAATTGCCTGTGTGTGCTTTTATTTGTTAAGGATATAAAGAAAGTTCATTTTGAACAATAAGATTAAATTAAAATTTTTAAATTTCAAAGTTGTATTTATGAAGAAAGAAAGTTCGTCTATTTTCACTAGATTACGCCTACATTTGTCAGGTTCTTTCTATAAGAAAATAATTGGTATATTATGAATATAAATACATTAAAATTATTTAAACATTAATTTATTGCGCGTGTCGTGGTAAAAATTATTTAATTCAAGTTTAAGCACCAATCCCGTTGTATTTAACCAGTTGTCAAACAACATAGCAAAACTACCGACAGTCACATGTACTGACGTGTTTCGTCCTTCCAAGTTCATCAGAATAAGTAAATATTCATTTGTGACCAGAAGGATAAACCAAAGGAAGCATGAACGGAAAGTATAATCTCATGCACATGCGTTTCGTGCTTACTGGCGACTCATCAGTACGAGCCGGTATTACGCCCTTTAACCACTATATATTTTGATGAGGAATGTGTAAACCTGCAATAGTGAAGCTAACATCATATAAAGTCTTTGGCAATGCGATTTCAACGCTAACTCACACTATATAAAATATATACCGAGTCTGTAAAGGATACTTACACTATGGCTATTGTGTGAAAACTAACACACAAACCAAACATGTTCTGTTGCAGAACGCACCTACGGATACACCACCAGTCCAAAACACCATACCCTGCAACCACCACTGGTTTATACTGTTATCACATTTTGCGGTAATCATGACATCATTCAATTCAATATATTACACTTAAATACTGTTTGTTGCGAAGAGCTAATATATATGCAAGTATGTATTAGGTTTTGCGAACCTAGTAACAAATTAGTTCAGCTGTGACCAAAAGGATAAACCAAAGGCAGCATGAACGGAAAGTATAATCTCATGCACATTCGTTTCGTGCTTACTAGCGATTCATCAGTAGGAGCCGGTATTACGCCCTTTAACCACTATATATTTTGGTCAAGAATGTGGGATAATAGGACGGTACAATCTCGTAGACGAATGTGTAAACCTGCAATAGTAAAGCTAACATCATATAAAGTCTACGACAATGCGACTTCAACGCTAACTCACACTATATAATATATATACCGAGTCTGTAAAGGATACTAACACTATGGATATTGTGCTAGTAACCGATACCAATATTATTGTACCGAAAAGGTACATGGTACTAACACTTTGGTTTTTGAGTCGGTGCATGATACCAACCTGATGGATATAAATTTATGCTAAAGTTCACCCAAATTGAGAATTACAACAATTTCTGAACACCTGTTACTCCAGTAAACCATACACTCTGGCCTTCATCGATATCAGTTATCACATTTCGCGGTAAGCATGACATCATTCAATTCAATATATTACAGTTAAATACTGTTTGTTGCGAAGAACTAATATATATATGCCAGTATGTATTAGGTTTTGCGAACCTAGTAACAAATTAGTTCAGTTGTGACCAGAAGGAGAAACCAAAGGCAGCATGAGCGGAAAGTATAATCTCATGCACATTCGTTTCGTGCTTACTGGCGACTCATCAGTAGGAGCCGGTATTACGCCCTTTAACCATTATATATTTGGTCAATAATGTGGAATAGTAGGACGGTACAATCTCCTAGACGAATGTGTAAACCTGCAATAGTGAAGCTAAAATCATACAGTCTACGACAATGCGACTTCAACGTTAACTCACACTATATAATATATATACCGAGTCTGTAAAGGATACTAACACTATGGCTATTGAGTTAGTAACCGATACCATGTACCGAAAACGTTCCATGGTACTAACACTATGGTTTCCGAGTCGATACATGAGACCAACCTGATGGATATCAATTTATGCTAAAGTTCACCGAAATTGAGAATAACAACAATTTCTGAAAAACTGTTACTCCAGTAATTCCATACACTCTGGCCTTCATCGATAGCAGTTATCAGATTTCGTGGTAAGCATGACATCATTCAATTAAATGTTGCGTTCAAGGCCAGTGTATGGATTTACTGGAGTAACAGGTGTCCAGAAATTGTTGTAATTCTGAATTTCGGTGAACTTTAGCATAAATTGAAATCCATCAGGTTGGTATCATGTACCGACTCGGAAACCATAGTGTTAGTACCACGAACATTTTCGGTACAATAATGTTGGTATCGGTTACTAGCACAAAAGCCATAGTATTAGTATCCTTTACAGACTCGGCATATATATTATATAGTGTGAGTTAACGTTGAAGTCGCATTGTCGTAGACTTTATATGATGTTCGCTTTACTATTGCAGGTTTACACATTTATCTAGGAGATTGTACCGTCCTATTATTCCATATTCTATTTAGTGGTTAAAGGGCGTAATAGCGGCTCCTACTGATGAGTCGCCAGTAAGCACGAAACGAATGTGCATGAGATTATACTTTCCGTTCATGCTGCCTTTCTTAGATTCTTCTGGTCATAACTGAACTAATTTGTTACTAGGTTCGAAACACCTAATATATACTTGCATATATATTAGTTCTTCGCAACAAACAGTATTTAGGTAAATATTCCTCGTCTAAAAGCATATAACACATATTGGACGATTTGGAATATATAAGCATAGTAATTTTGTATAATATGCGACAGAATTTGTGCAAAACGTATGTCAAAAATCCTCCTCTTCGTCAACAAATATTAGAAAATGTATCATAAATATTGTTATTATTTGACATTTGGAAGTTGGCAGTCGTTTAGTAGCAACCTATTAAGCCGAGAATGAATCAATTGCTCTATTTAGGACTGACGGTAATACTTAATAATTACCTCGAAGAACCGTAGAACTCTAGGAGCAAATGTATCAATAGAATGCTAGAGATAGCAGCTGGGCCTCAGAAATTAATAATAAATCAAAAATTGACGTTTGAATTTGTTATACTGACGGGTGGGGTTTTTAACGAGTCAACAATTATTTATAACTATGGTTAATAAACAATTTGTATCCAGTAAAGATAGGGCTCTGTATCTTTTATAGAATAACTGGTTCATATGAATAACTTAACCAGAGCTTTAATACATATTAAATCTAATCTATTGAAATCACTGAGGGAATCTGCATATGAAAAAGAAGTTTTAGTAGTAGCACGCAAGCCGCTGACAGTGTTTGCCTCCGAATCAATCAGTTATCTGAATCTATTAATATACTTGCTGTACTGGATTTTGAAAGGTTACTGTTGTGTTTCGGGAAATTTGTAGCCTCTATCCAAGCACGTTTTCTCGTTATAAACGCATATTGTACACGTTTGCAGATTCCGTTCCTGCTGATATTGGTTTACAATTCTGGTCCAATTTGAAATAGTTTGTTACTAGATGCGCAACACATAATACACAACTGCATATATATCAGTTCTCCGCAACAAACGATATCTTACTGTTATCTATTTAATTGAATTATTTCATGATTACCACGAGAAGTGATAACTGATATCAATCACGACCAGAGTGTATGGATTTACTGGAGTAACAGGTGTTCAGAGTTAGTTGTAATTCTCATTTTAGGTGAGCTTTATCATACCTCGAAATCCATTGTATTGGTATTATGTACAGACTCGCCAATCATAGTATTGATTCCATGTAATTTTTCGGCAACCGTAGTGTTGGTATCAGGTACTGGCACAACAACCATATTGTTGGTATATTTTACAGGCTCGGCATATATTATATGTAGTGAGTTGGCATTGAAGTCGCAGTGTTGAAGACTTTATAAGAAATAAGCTATAAAAAAAAGGTTTACACATTCGTATAAGAGATTGTACCATCGATTGTCCTACATTCCTTCCAAAATATAGTGTGGGTATAGGGTGTAATTACGACTTCTACTGATAAGTCGCCAGTTAGCACGAAATGAATGTGCACATGAGATTATACTTTCCGTTCATGCGGACTTTTGTTTATCATTGTAGATCAATTTGAACTAATTTGTTACTAGGTTACAACATCACAACGATAGTGGTTTAGGATGAATAATGCACTTAACTATTAAAAATATATTAAAATTAACCTGTATTTGATCACTGTTTGGCTTGGGCACGATTTAGAAATGCGTAAAATTAGATTATAAGAATAAAATTTTCTTTAGAAAGAAGAGTCCCGGTCCAATGCAGTTTATATGTATCATCTTGAGGCAGTGTGAGACAAGTCTGTTGCTTGTGTGGTGGAGAATTTTAAATGCAGAACAAACCAAATGTCCCGGGCCCACGGTCGATCGCTTCAGATAGTGGTTATAAATAAACGACGATAACAATCCACCAAAGATATATGGCGTTTCTCCCAAAAAAATGCCACGGCTACTGAACCAAGGCTAGAAACAATAGATGAGGCATTATCGAATCAATTACAATAGGCAATAAGTTACCGAATCAGAAAGAAAAAATAGAACCGCTCAACACATCAGGGGTTTATGAGATACCTTGTAAAGATTGCAATCTTAGGTATATAGGTGAAACCATGCGTCCAATAAAGGTACGTAGAGGTGAACATAAGACTGCATGCAAATACAGACATGGTCATAGATCAGATCTAGCCAGGCACTCAATGGAGACAGGTCATCAGATAAACTGGGACGGCTGTAAACGGATTGCACTATGTAACCGAAATAGATTAACCAGGTTGATTAGAGAATCAATTGAAATAAAATCAGGAATGAACGTCATGAATATGACATGAAGCCTTCTCGAATGGAAAGAAACGTAGATTAGAGGAATCAGAGCTATCAATAAATCCAAATAAGAGACCGCGACTATGCATCTGAGATAAAATGAACAGAAAAAATTAGATGGAGTTAGAAAGAGGTAATTTGGCTAAAGTTATATATATGATGAACATTTCGATTTATATAAGATGTGAGAGAAACTCACGTTGTTGCTTATATGTTTATCTAAATATACTTAACAGATATATGTATCTATATTTATATACATATTACGCAGATACATATATATATGAATGATTCTAAATATTCATATAAGATGTGGGGGAACTCACATGGTTGCTTAAATGCTTATTTAGATATTCAAAATATATATGTAGAAGAATATTTAGATTTAATATATAAGGTGAGAAGGTCTCACATGGTTGCTTATGTGGATTGATATAGACATTATGTATATTTATATATACATATATATATATATGAGGTGTAGACGTGTAGATATATATATATATATATCTATATATGTGTATATTTGAAGTAAATATACTATACACTTAGGGCGAATTGTAGGTTCAACGAACCCATTTAATTGCATACAGATATATATATATATGTATACATATATATGCATAAATATATGACTATATATAAACTTTGATATATAAATATTAACAAAAAACTTCTTGACTGATATAATTTATCCGTTGAAAGATTCACAGTGTTGCTTATATGATATTCATATTGTATATGGTGTAAACACGTGTATATATAATATGGATATATAGATATCTATAATGGATGTGAGAGGAACCTAAGTGGTTGCTTATATGCTTATCTATATATGCATAGATACAACGTGTGGACGTATATATAAATGGATGTTTTTATAAGATGTGGTTATATATAATTATAAATAAGTATATTATACATATTACGCAGAGACATATATATATGAAGGATTCTAAATATTCATTTAAGATGTGGGGTGAACTCACATGATTGCTTAAATGCTTATTTAGATATTCACAAGATATATGTAGGAGATTATTATCAAAAGCGTTTTGACTGATATAATTTATCCGTTGAGGGACTCACAGTGTTGCTTGTATGATATTCATATTATATATGGATGGTGTATACACGTATATATGTATATATATGATCGATATATAGATATATATTAAAGATGTGGAAGAACCCACATGGATGCTTACATGCTTATCTATATATAAATAATATATATAGTGAGTTACTTACATGCTTATCTATATATACATAATATATAGCGTGTTGAATTATATATAAATGGATGTTTTTTTATAAGAAGTGAGTTAGTATATATATAATTATAATTAAGTAAATAAAATTTAAATATATATATATATTAAATAATGCTAATTTAGTGTATACGTATATACATAATTTCGACACAGATATTTTGATGAAGAAACTAATTTATACAGGATATGAGCATTATTGTGTGTTTGGTTGAGAGGCAATTTAGTTAGTGTAGACTCCGTATTCGGTCAAAACGATAATAATACAATACATTCTTTCAACAGTTTTATTAACCTCTCTCTCGGTCTATAACCGATTGCAAGCTGGATGGGATTAGGTAAACTGGGGGCATGTGAGGATTACTGCAGGATTGAAATCAAAATTTTTGTTGATCTTTCTATGCGTCCGGAACAGAAATTAAATATAAACATCATGGATTGGCGTGTATGTCAATCCATTTGGTGTGCTTATAGTTATTCAATAAAATGTCACTTTAGTAAAATACACATGTTTATAGGTGGTTGTGTGCGCGGAGGGGGACAAGGCTAAGTTTTTGTATACATTTGAGTATTAGAGACTAGGTATGAAGACCGGATATTAGGAAGACAATTAAAAAATGCTTTTATAATTAAAATAAATATAAATATATCTGTATTGAATGAGGATACCACATTTGCCACAAGTTGTGTTTTATTCCTGTGAGTATTGTGTCTACCCTGAAGATGAGACTGGAAATGAAGTCTCGAAAATTTGGTGAAAGAACAATGGAAAATCTTGTTCCAACGTCATTTTCAGACAATCAGCTAATTGATGGCTTAAAGAAGAAGGGACAATTTTGTGTTTAATGTTACAAAAAAGATGGATTGCTTCGGCATGCGAATGATTTTTGCCAGATAAACGCTGTAACAAAATATTACCGGTACGCCGTATCTGACCTACACGATATGATTTCGCAGCTAGTGGGTACCAAGTGCTTCTTTATTTTTTGCCCTGAAATAGCGTTTTCGAGAAATTTACGTCCAGACAGACGACAGCTGGAAAGTGGTTGTGCAGGTGCTCCAAGACAATTTATAATTTACTCGGTTAAACTTTGTTCCAAAGAATGCACCTAAGGTGTAACAAAGAATGATTGATACGCCTAGTACTACGTCGTACCTTGACGCTGCTATTGTTTTATGCAACTACTGAATAACAAATGAGAGCTAGTCTGTTGATGGTGCTGTCAAAATCTGTAGAAGGACGATAACATTTCAATCCAGAACAAGTACAGATTGGACAGAAAGTGCGGTTCCTGAGCCAATTAGTTTACGCATATGCATCTATACCATTAAATACGATTGGAAATCCTAACAGGGATTATCCAGAGCGAATTGAAAGAATAAAATTGCGGCAATTTATTGCCATAAAGAATTTAATTAGAACACAGCTCGTGGAGATATGGGTCTCTCAAATATTGGTTAAGCTAACTAATATTAAAATATCGTCTTGAAGGAAGGAATCACCAAAACAGCTTTTGCACAGTTATACGCAACTTAAAGTCACTATTTCAACTTTTTCGGTAAAGCGTATGGCATTGGTTACAGATGCCTTAATCGTAGGCACTGGAGCAGTGCTATAAGCCGACTGACGCGAGACGCAATATATTCGTTGCAAGCTGAAATAAAGAAGCAATATTAAATCGTCTCTGAAAAGGATCTAATAGTGGTAGAATGGTCTTAAGAATGTTGAGTTATTTTTACATCGCTGAGAAAAAAGACATCATTATTAATCACAAAGGACCAGTGCATTTGCGGTCGAAATGAAACGAAAAGGAACGAGTACATCGGGCTATTGAAGATCTCGTGGAATATGGTGTAAGAATTAATCGACAAGTAGGTATCATGATTTCTGCAGTCAGTACATTTAGCAGAATTTCTGCTGTTTGGGTAATGCCAAGTAGTAAAAAGGTGTCTGCACTATAAAAGAGCTTGGCTCTGCAATATGACTAGTTAGAGACAAACCGAAAAAGTATCTAAATCATGGTTTTGAGATTTATATAACCACAAATACAATTATATATATATACACACACACACACACATATATATATATATATATATATATATATATATATAAAACAACAAGCACCTGACCTTAATATTCAAAAGTTTCATCAACATGATATTCTTATCGACTGGCCAAGAATAACAAAACTCAACAACAATCTACTAGTATCCAGTCAAGAACAAACAGGCCCTCGACTAGAATCAACAAACATACAATCGGATTGGCAACAAACTGAAGTGGAAATAACAGAGGCGCATACGATGACAGAAGTCTCCAAACAATGTGAGCGTTTAACACTGCAATCCACACTGGCGCTGTTACCATGTGGAAACGACAACTTTGCGCAACAAGGTGAAACGATCAACTACACTGGGAAAAATAGCACTTGTATATATATATATATATATATATATATATATATATTTGTCAGTATAGACCAAAAATTTATAATGTAGCAAATACAATTAATCCAGTAAACAGGTTTCGTCAATTTTGAGAACTTGTCAAGCACTGTCAAGAATTTTTCCTGCTTTTGCTACCATATAGAATGTTTAATTTTTACTAACAAAGTCATAATTAATTGAAATGCTGTTTAAATGAACCTTGAAACATTGATTTCAATAATTGATCTCTCCATCTGCGAAATTAATGCGTCTTTAATTTTATAAACAGTACAATGTTTTGTTCGGAATCCATACGGACGGAACTGATCTTTTCTGGCATGAGACCCTGGGATATCTGTGCGCGGAGCACCTCATCTTATTATTGATGCCTAGTTTGTATTAGCATGATTTGGAATAGGATTTCCGTGGCTACTGCCAAGAATACATTACGTCACAGTGCTTTAAACCATAAAACAGCGAAATGGTCACCTAATTTCTTTCATGTCTCCAACATTTAATCAAGTTTTTAATATTGATTTTGTAGTTCCGTTGCTTCTGACGCGTGGCAGGGCGGCCTATATGCTCCCCATGGGAGATAAATCTAACTAACGGGTTGAGTTTGTACATTTAAAGCAAATAAAATAAGAGAATATTATAAGTTTTTTTACAGATCGTTAGGTAAATCGTAAGTTATCGTTTACTGCAAACTTCGAGTCAAAGAAATGAAATCAGTGGTTAAGAACTGCAACTTATCACCCCAAGACTAGCGCGACAGCTCTGTGAGAGCGCCCGTCGATTATAGTATTTCTTCGATAATGGTACTGGAATGCTCATGATTCCTGGCCCCAAAAATTACATTTAATCGAACGAGTCACGTGATTTGCTGTAGCAACAGCACCGTTATTCTTTTCAGCACTTATTTTCAATTGCATGCCAATAAACCTACCGGGCGAACTTACAAACTCAGTGACCAGTGTCATTGATCATTTCAGCTATTTAAGAGCACCTAAAACAGCTAGCTCAGGCAGTGTGCGCCAACCAGCTAAAAGCTCATTTTCGACTATCTATACGGACCGCCTACGTGTTGGGGGCATCGTTTTGACGGTAGAGCTGGAGAATACAGCGCTACATACTTTCGAAGATGCTCCGTATCTGGTGGAGCAAATGGCCGCGGAGCACAATATTGCTCGGCACTGTGGCATTCATTCGATTAAGCAAGACTTAAGAATTACTAATAAATACAAATTATGTAAATTCGATTTATTAATAGAGAACATTTTGTGAAAAACTGTGTCGATTAAAAATATTGCGTATACATCTTCCTTGGAGGACCTGGTTTTCATTTTGGCGGAAAATTGTTAGGAAATAATTCACATACAAGAAACATTTCTTTCGCATAATCTCCTCAAATATCTACTAATGAACATATCTCTCTCTCTCTCTCTCTCTATATATATATATATATATATATATATATATATATATATATTGAGCAAAAAGATAGAAATATGTGATCATAGAGAGAGTGTGGAATAACGGAAACCAATCAATTGTGCAGGTCGTATCTAGTTCAAGTATTAAGTAATTACTAAATGCAAAAACAAAAGGGAGCTAGCCACATACGAAGCCTTATGGATAAACAAATTGCAGCCGGATTTATGCAAACAGAAGAAGCATGTTCAGGCATTGAGCTTGAACTGGATGTGACGCACGCAATTGATTGGTTTCCGTTTTTCACACTCTCTCTATGTTCAAATATTTCTATCTTGTTTTGCTTTCCAATTTATATATAAAGATATGTTCATTATTAGATATTTGAGAAAACAATGCGAAAGAAATGTTTCTTATATCTGATAAAATTTCTTTTGTTTTTGCACACAGAAAGGGTACAATGAAAACGATTATTGTTACCATTGCAGTAATCTGCATAAGGTACTCGGCTCACACTGGAAAACACAATAGGTAGAAGTTTTACTTTATAATTCAATACTTGCGTTATGAATGACAATACACAAACGATGAAATCACCAGGAGTAATATCGACATATAATTTGTCTATTTTAGCGATGATAAAAAACTATTTCGATGTTTTTGCTTTATTTGATTCAATTATTGTATCATGTAATACATTGTCTATTTATTCCATAAAGGTCTCGACAGATTTTTAAAATGTAGATAGAAACAAACGACCACGTAAAGAGAACTTAAGTGAATATGCTTATAGGTTAAATACTGTTTGTTGCGGAGAACCAATATATATGCAAGTATGTATTAGGTGTTGCGAACCCAGTAAAAAATTAGTTCAGTTGTAAGGGAAAATTCATTTGGTTGGCAGAAAAATTAAGCAGCTGGCGTTTGTGATGGTTGCTTTTACTTGATAACTTGCGTGAGATTTGGCGATGCAAAGAGAAGGCTTCGTATTACGAAACAATTCAATCCATTTATTTATATAAATGTAATTAGAACATACAAGTCTGAGAGAGTTAAGAATATAAATTTAAAGATTCCGGGTTGTTAAACGATAAATCGCAATTAATGTAAATTCCTAAGATATCTCATTGGCATGTCACCTGTTCTAAAAAATATTTGAATACCATAGCCTAAGTGAAATTACCGTATTTATCCACGTTATTTGTAAAAATAGGCAAATGGGGGCATCCTAAGTAAGCGCTAAATTTTATTGGTTCGTAAACATGCCATTATACTGAAATACGACGGACTCATTCATAAATAGTAACAAAATGATTGAAATTTATGAGTTATAATGACTTTCTTTGACATATTAATGCAATAAAAACGCCAATAAACTTTCTAATAATCTAGAATTGTTCTTCTCTTAGAGAAAACAGAATATCACTGATATCAACATATATCACAATAATACATCATGTATTAACAAAATTTCTTCGTGTTTATAATTGCAAATTCCGTAATAGCGCAGTATTTTTTTACTAATACTAAACATGGTTCTTCCCTTTATTTGTTTACTATATCTACAATCTATCAAATAATAATAGAATTATTTAATGCTTGCTTAACGATATTGTATTATTGATTCGTTCTTAGCTAATTTTATTCACGATTAACAGTTTTAAAAAAAATGCATCATTAATTGAAAAACATAAATAAAAATAGCAACCAACCAGACTTTATATATGATAACTTATCCACTCTAATACTAAACTGATACAAGTTGGAAAAGTTTACGAAAAAGATTAAATACAAATACAAATTAAATACAACGGGATTGGTGTTTACTTCAAGCTCGCAAACTTGATTTAAAGAATTGTTACCACCACTCGCGCAATCAATTATTGTTAAATTGTTTTGCCTATATATGTATATGTGACGAAAGCTGCAAACAGTTAATGTTCGTGTCTGCGTAAAAATTGTGCAGCTGACATTTCCAGTCAAGCTCAATGTATGCGAGACGGCTAGATGACTCAAATTTTGATTTCCATATATATTCAATGCGGTTTGATTCTCGATAGTCAGTTTGCCGTCGTACTCTGATGATGATCATGGAAGGTCAAAACGCGTCAGTGCGTTGCGGCTGGCGGTAGTTTTGTTATGTTGTTCGACGAACGGTTAAATACAATGGGATTGGTGTTTACTTCCAGCTCGCAAACTTGATTTAAAGAAGATTAATCATATTACGTTTAAATAATTGCTCAAAAAATCAAGAAAAAGAGGGTGCTATTTAATAAGATAATCAGTTTAACTTAACAAATATTCAATTAATTTTAAATTAATAAATTCTAACGATAGCATATGAGAGTCTTATTGTAGAGGTACGAAAGGAAGAATAAAAAATAGATTCATTTTCATGATAAATTTAATGTAGTGTCCAATTTCAGAGACAAAGGTAGGAATAATCAGAAAGTATATTTATAATGTACAAAAAATTAAACAATAAAATCTTGAATGTAAAACCGTGAATTTCCAAAAGCGTTCACTATATAAGTTGCTCATTTAATTTGTAAGCGAATTTTTAGCGGTCAGACGAGGAAGTGGCAAAGCCATTGTGATTCACTAGTACGCAAATTCTCAAATTCAAGATATGTTAGTCACATTTTGTAAGAAAATTTGTTCTATCAATAAAATACATTTTATGAGCTAATGGCCAACAATGTGAATGCATTCAGAGAATATATATATATATATATATATATATATATATATATATATATATATATATTATATATATACTTTTGAAATGCGAGCTTTAATAAAATTCATTGTACTATTTTAATAGATACAAGGAACGCTTCTTTTCATTATCTCCCTGGGTATCTACTATAATGAACATACATATATATATATACATATATATATATATATATATATATATATATATGTATATTGGAAGGCAAAACAAGGTAGAATTATTATTATAATCAAGGTTGGTGGTCTTGATATAAACATTTCGACCTATTATTATTATATATGTTAGTTTAAATTCAAGACTAGGGGCAGGTCTAATATTAGATTACTTGTTTTATTGAATCATTTGTAGCTACTTACAGGATAGGCTAGTGAATTTGGCATAGCTCATTTCGGAATCTGGTGCTCTAACCATTGAGCTTATCCCAAGCTGCCCAAATGGTTAGAGCACCAGATTCCAAGCAGACGTGCCCAGGTTCGTATCCTGTCCGCGGCAAATTCTGGCCAGTACTTGATGAGTTCCTAATAAGGACGAAACCGGTCGACTGGATGAATTGCCTTTTCTACACTATACAATTCTTAGTTTATACTGACATATGTAAGTAATTAATGGTTATAATAATTGTTATCACCACCCGCGCAACCAATGTTCGTTTAATTAAGGTAGAATTATGTAAAATTAGGGAGAGTGTGGAAAACAGAACCAATCAATTGCGTGCATCACACCCAGTTCAAGGCAATGCCTGAACGTCCTTCTTCTGTTGTATAAACTGGCTACTGTTTGATTATATATATATATATATATATATATATATATAATTGATAATTTAGTGTTTTCTATGTGTCTATATTATGTATATATATATATATATATCGATTCAAAGTTTTGTGTATATTGATTAGTAAATATATATATATATATATATATATATATATATATATATATATATATATATAGAGTTTAGCTACTTAGACAAATTATTTGTTTAAAATAATTGGTGAGTCAAAAAAAATCAATTATAAATAGAACTGTTTCGGAACGAGGTTGCCACATTTGGTTAAATCTGCTATTGTGAGGATCCTACTGGGAAAATTTGACTAGAGGCCTGAGGATGGTCTTGGAAAATCTAAACCGAAAATTTGTCAGTCAACAAAGATTAGATCGTACCTGATTTCGAGTGGTCAGTATGAAGGATGTTGAAGCCTTCGGAAGAAAGGGGCGAATACGCACCTCGCCTGGTCGAAGAAAAAACAGATACGTACTTGGAAATGGGTATTAATCGGATCTTTGCGAAACTGACAGGGCAAGGCGAGAAACCGCGAACGCAAATCGTGGAGATTTTAACATAGTGAATGCACTGTTTTAAATTGATTACTAAAAAGCTTGCTAATTTGGCCTGCTCTCGATCGGGTAATTAGAACACTAGATTATATTATTTATTTCGGTTTATTCGTAAACTAGACGAGAGTTGCTTACCAGGAGCATACCAAAAATTAAGTTGAGAAAGGTCGCCCAGCGCAAATTTCAATCTGACAAGTAACAGCGGGAATTAAACTTGGATGACGAAATGTTGAAATATGCCCC
This sequence comes from Eudiplozoon nipponicum, assembly GCA_029291075.1. Lineage (NCBI taxonomy): Eukaryota > Metazoa > Platyhelminthes > Monogenea > Mazocraeidea > Diplozoidae > Eudiplozoon > Eudiplozoon nipponicum. The sequence continues at coordinate 28,845 of JAQBSW010001912.1, read as the reverse complement.
TGTTCTTGATATCAGACGGAGTACAGTGATCAACCACATTCGATTCTCCACAATAACTCGCTCCATCATCCTTTAACTAACTCATTTTCGTAGTTTGACATTGTTCCCACCACCCGCGTAATCAATTATTGTTTAATTGTATTGTCTATATATATATTAATACACACATATATATATATATATATATATATATATATATATATGTGTGTGTGTGTGTGTGTGTAGAAAGCTACAAACAGCTAATCTTTGTGCAAGAATACTAGAGGTGAGAGCCTCATATCTAATTTTGCTTTCCATATATATGCAATGCGATTTGATCCTCGCTAGTCAGTTTGCCGTCGTATTCTGATGATGATCAAGGAAGGTCGAAACGTGTCAGTGCGTTGTGACTGGTTGTAGTTTTGTTATGTTGCTCGACAACTGGTTAAATACAATGGGATTGGTGTTTACTTTAAGCTCGCAAACTTGTTTTAAAGAATCTAAACTAGAAGTTAAGTTCTTCTATTTGTCTGTTCAATTCATTTAATTGAGAGTATAACGCAAATTCTTATTCATATATCGATAAAAAAAAGTGACAATAAATTCACAAAACGTTTTTGTTTATATTCCTCATGTTTATAAATCTTGACGGCAATAATTTTCTAAAAACCCTAAACCAAAAACTGGCACACTATACTACCAATAATGGTAATATTATTGTCTAACGTAATAATAATAAAACAGTTTGGGAGGTAATACGCCTCTCGAAAGCTGTATTCTTATTTTAAATTATTCACAAATCTTATTTTATTCGTAATAAACAAGATATACCTAGTCGCACTGCTACAAATATAATTACTACTAGAATTTTTTATTAACCACATATTCATTTAATAAATATTATTTAAAAATCTACCTTTTAACAAGTTGTAGACTAGACCGCCAGTGATATGTCGAGCTCTACTATCACACTGATGGCGGAGGAATAATCGCTCACACAATGAGGACAAAGACAAAAGCATTTTCAAATAGCGAATTTTGCAGTATTATACCGAGTCGCATGAAATGTGATGTAGTTGTGTCTCACATTATGCTGCATTATAGCCAGCTCAAGCCAGTCTTCAAAATTATATGAAGACATCTAATTCTACACTGTTTCATTTTCGGTCGGATGTGTTGCGCATTAGACATCGGAGAGCTGGTAAGAAACTAGAAAGTGCATACAAAGTATTGACAGATTGTGGAGCTCGCCATTCAGACCAAAGCAGACCGTGCTCGTAGCAAAGATTTTGGTGGGTAATTCAGACTAAAGAATGCCATGCTTCCTTGTCTATCGATAGACGGGGATTTAGAATACCTACCGAGGAGGCTTTATGCAATTATTCCACAATTTACGTTGTAGATTACTGGGTCGAAAGTTCAGCGACCTCCAAAAATTCTCAAGTTGGATTTCGTAAGTCAAACCGAAGCAAGCCAAAAGTCCTTAGATACCATCTTTACGCGATTTCAATTATAACACGCGTTAAGTTATCCGCAAGTCTGTCTGGCAAAGCTTTAAATGAGGCACCTTTTCAGTTATCGTGTGAATAGCGCTGAAAAATAATTATTGCAGATTGGGTTGGCGGACAGCCGCCCTAGAACTGTTGTTCAATAACTTTATATTGTGTTGCCACTTTACACATGATGGTTAAAAGTAGGTGGTTGTTTATAAGCTTAAGGCTGTCAACCCTTCGGATCTAAATGTGGATAGTAATGAAAATAATGACATCACCTCTGGTTTTGACATGGTACTGACTTTGACATTCTTGGTGTCATCCTAATTTTGAACTAGACAATTTTTTAAATTTAACAATACTAACATTTAATTGATAAGAATAGTCCAAGGCAAATTAGAATCCATCGCGTTTCGTTAGTGAAGCCCTCTGCGATGATGACAATTTTGAGCCTTACCACAGCTAGTTCTGAGCGTTTGTCAAAAACAGATTTAATGGGACCAGCTTCAAATCTTAAATCAGGGCAAGAGCACAATGATGGTGTTTTCACACGACAAAATTATGGAAAAATTAATATCAAGTTTCAAAAATGGAAACCATTGGTATATCCATTTTATCCGAATTTTCCCATAGATGGTGATTTAAATGGGCAATTGCACGAATGGAGCGACTTGTAGTGGTGTTTTTACAAATATTAATAAAAATTGGCATGAACTATCCAAACATGTTTTATACGACAATTCATCCATCAAAATGCGAGGTTATCCTTAAATATTAACTTTTTTATGCATTTACTTTTGAGGTTCAATAAATTTATGTATAAATCTAAGACATCAAAGTTTGTAATCCATCAGCTGATTTGATGAATAATTTATGCAATTTAGAACATTGTCATAATGAAATTATCTTGGTTTTCATTCTATTTAGTTGATTGCATTTTAAACTACGTGCTTTGAGTTACAGTCTCATTAGAAATAATTATCTAAGAATGCAACACCATGATTTATTTTGAATTGAATAATTTTTTTAGCTTCTCAGTTGTGCTAAAACATTGAAATGCAATTTTACACGTAACTTTGTTGCCTTTTTGCCGCTATTAGAAATTAATTTTGGTACATGAAATATCACGGTAGCAGAAAATGAATCGTTGAAAAGGTATTTGCCATTTTGATTGATTGCTTGACATGTGAATGAATATCAGTACGCCTGCATTATAGTGTTCATATAGTGATGCATCTGAAATTATCTGCATTTAATTACGAAGTTACCATAAGAGTCTATACACACATAAAAGTTGGAGGTAAAAATGTCTGTGGGTGTTCATAAGAGAGAGAGAGAGTGTGTGTGAGAGAAAGAGAGAGTAACAGATAAAAAGAACGACGGGGAACATTTTGGTCAATGTGTTAGTGGTTTTTTGTTAGCTGGTTGGTTAGATAGCTATTTCGTTGATAAGGCGAAAGATTTTTGCACCACATGAAAATTTACCCGCCAATTTAAACATCAAAGGAAAACTGAAAGAAGAGTGCATTTTACCGACAGCAGTGCATATTGGCGGTAAGTCAATCCCTTTTCCCGCCTTCTCGTCTAGATTGCATGGTGCAACTGTTATGATGTTTGTTGATGCTACTGACTCAGTTAAAAACAAGAAAAAAATGTAAAAGCTTTTGATGTTGCCCGATTATAAAGTACAAATTATATTTAAAAATTGAAAACGTTGGCAATTCAAATAAATTACATTCTAATTTATAAACATTTTTCAAAAATGATGAAACTGTAACTATTTATCCTCGTTACATATTTTATATTTAAAATTATGAGATTCGGATTAATCATCAGTGAGCTAGTCAGCAAGAAAAAAAATTTTCGTCGCAAAATGTAATCGTTTCACAAAGTTTCAAATAAATCTTTCTAGATCAATGTGTTTGTCTTTTATTATTAGAAAATCACATAAAAGCAAATAATATAATTGATTTCTTATAAAAGAAATTTATTTCAATAACAAGATTTTGTTCTTTCATTCGTCGATAAATGGCCATTATCTTCCAAATAGGTTTAGATTTCTTCAAGGTATTAGAAAAAATAATTTTTGCAATAATTCATCATCATTGCAATGAACATGAATAATGTAAAATATAAGCTTATAAAGTACACAAAGCATTAAAGGGAATTTATTATTTTAAACTTCGAAATAGTAAAAAGTGAAGGCCATGCATTTCCGTTGACAGACACTGAGAACATACAAACATATGCTATTAATTAATGAATGTAATTAAATTATTTTTTCCCTATTTATACATACCAGAATGTAACTATTAATCATAAACAGGAACATCGACAAATTTTGCATTTAGCTTAAATAAATGCCCACAGTAAATGTACCCTATTTCGAGCCCCGGTCACGGCAAATCTGGTACATATTTTACGAGTGCCTAAGGAGAACGAAACCGGTATACCTAATGAATTTCCGTTGTTACCTTGCCAAATTTTTAATTTATAAGGAATATATATTAATATACGCATATAACTCGTCATATATATATATATATATATATATATATATACATATACATACGTATATTTAAATAATCCTAAGTAAAATTGATAATTTCGTAGTAGGAATAAATCACACTCCAAATATACATAAAACAAGATGTATTTTTTTCATATTTTTAATCTAATAAATGAAATATATTCATTAAGCTACTCGAAAATAAAATATATCTAAATTATACGTTGAGTGTAAATTTGTTTTAAATAAAAAAGTGAATGTTTGATGATATAATTTTGCTTTTGTTTTGGCGTGGGCTAATACTTCAATAATTCAGCTTGTACTGTTTTCTCGTTGTCTGTCCCATGCCATTTCGTTTGGACTGAACTAACTGCTTATTTAGGCTCAGCATACCGTATGCCAGAGAAATTTTTCACGTTTGTTACTTAAGCAAATTCTTTTGTCCGCAGCAAATTCTAGTCAGTACGTGATGGGGTTCCCAATAAGGACAACGCTGGTCTACTGGAAATATTGCCTTTTCTACACTATACAATTCATAGTATATACTGACATATGTACTTAATGGGTCAGATGTTTATATTAAGATCGCAACCTTGATTATATTAATTGTTATCACCACCTGCGCAGCCGATTTTCGTTTACTTATTTTTCTTGCTCGATTATCTTGGTTCGCATTGGTGACATCCGCACAGAGTTTGTTGTTTGACAATCTGGTATTTTTGCCTAGAATTACGGAACATCTATCTATTGCCCATAGTTCGGCCTATCTGAATTCACTATTAACAAGTATTGTTTACGCTACATATGGTGACGCCTGTAAAAGTTCGGTCTGCTGTGGTTGCTGAATTTTCCTGCTGCTTCTTCTAATGCGCAAAGTGTCGGTTTAAATTTGTGAATATCCAAAAAGGATTCTTCGTTTTAAATATAAAATGATTAATATATATATATATATATATATATATATATATATATATATATATATATATATATATATATATATACACTTTATAAAAGGCATTGTCAATCTTATGCAACTTTTAATTTATACTGATACACAAATCTTATAAAACCCTGATAATATGTATTAATTTAGTATCACATCTAAAGCTGGCATGTTGTCTGTTCTATAGTAGTAAATAATGAAATGCGAGTTAGAACTTTATGTCGAAAATAATGCTAAATAATTTCCGACTGACAGAAACATTGGTCAAAAATACAATTTTGGTAGATAACTGAAAACTTAAAGTAAAGCACGACTTGAAGTTTTCAGTGGATCGATTGCACGAATTTGAAGGAATTTTGCCTAGTTTTGAGCCCCACTAGCGGATTTTCTGACACGCAATTATAAGAACGAATAATGTCAACGATTATTTGCAATTTTAATCTCAAGCAATGTTCTTTTTTACACTGACAATAGAATTATAATAAAATTAAGATGATATATGTAAATATAAGTTCCTTTCCTAAAATGAAACGGTTGACGTTCTATTATGTTAGATTTAACATTGCCAATTGGAATGTAAGCTAAAAATCGATACAAAATGGGCTTTATTTGAAGGAAAGACAGACAAATCTATATAAATTTGTATATAACAGAAAATTGAATGGACGGCGTGGCTTTGGTAGCTGAATGATTGAGTCACAAAATTCCGAAGCTAATATGCCTTGTTTGTAGAGAATATCGCGGCAATTATATCAAGTGCTTGATGAGTGCCAAATAAGGACGTAACCCATCTGCTTGATGGATTTCAATTACTTTCTTTGGCAATGTATATCTTATACCAATTCTATATATTTATATATATATACATATATATATATATATATAAATTATTTACAGTCAACAAATTCTCATGTATGTTCGATTGCACATATGTTGGACGTACGAATCAGTAATTGATCAACAGAATTCAGCAACATAAATTGATTAAAAAAGGTTTGGCACCGTCAGGAAAATCAGCTTTTTCCGATCATATTTTCGAAACGAGGCACTCAGTCAATTTGACCAGTTTCTCAATTCCACATAAAGCAAAACGAGAAAAAATATTATATATTTAAGAAACCCGTTATTTAGATCAACAAACACCTAGCCTAAATATTTAAATGTTTCATCTACATAATATTCTAACCGACTGGCCACGAATCACAAAAACCAACATTAATTTATTAGCATCCAAGCAAGACAAAACACCCCCTCGACCATACTCAACAAAAATTCGATCGGCTTTTCAACAAATTGAAGGGGAAAAACAACTGCACATTCGGAGACAAATATTGAAACATTCTATATATATAGATATATTTATTTATATTCGTGCGTGGGTTTGTTTTTTTGTGTGTGGAAGCGTGGCACATGGTATTTCTTAGCTTGGTTGATTACTTGTAAATATTGTTTTCTGTTGTTGCTTCCCCATATAAGTAATACCTAAACGATCCTTTGAATACATTACTTCACCGCAATACATTCCTTGCAGTAGAAATTAATCTAAAGTCGATTTTTTGCATGGGAAATTTATATTACACTGGCCATGATTAATACTTTCAGATTTTGTTAATAATTTTTACGCAAATAACAATACATTTTTTCAGTTACTAATGATTTATCGAGAAACTATTATTTGCTACTTGTTCTGACATGTTTCTTTGTAAACAAACTTTTTTTTAAAAGGAAGCTATCTACCATGGATTTATTACAAATCATATTGCATTTGACCAGACATACAGCATGGCAAAACTGTCATCAATAGTTTAAAAATCCGAGTAGTCAACTTTATATAGTTAAATAGTGGTATTTTTCGATAATTTTAAACTTGAATTTTCTGCGTACATTTTAACCACCACAATTCTGCATTTTGGGATCAAATTGTGATTTCTGAGTTAGTTTAATTTTTAGCGCCTTAATTTTTCATAAAAATAGTGGTTCATGTTTTGAAGCTTTTATATAAAAATTCCGTTTTCATCCTTCATTGTATTAAGCGATTTCACCTATTATTATTATAATCAAGGTTGCGGTCTTGATATAAGCATTAATTACTTACATATGTCAGTATAAACTAAGAATTGTAAAGTGTAGAAAGGGAAATTCATCCAGTAGACCGGTTTCGGCCTTATTGGGAACTCATCATATACTGGCCAGAAAATGCCGCGGATAGGGCTCGAACCTATGCACACGAGCTTTGTTATCTGGTACTCTAATCACTGAGCCACCCTGACGCACAAATTGCTGTCAAATTGTTAATATTTTATCTTCGAGAGCTGGTGGCTTAGTGGTTAGAGCACCAGATTCCGAAGCAGACATGCCCAGGTTCGAGCCCTATCCGCGGCAAATTCTTGACAGTACATGATGAGTTCCCAATAAGGACAAAACCGGTCTACTGTATGAATTGCCTTTTCTACACTATACAATTCTAAGTTTATACTGACATATGTATGAAATTAGTGGGTCAGGTGCTTATATCAAGACCGCAACCTTAATTATAATAATTGTTATCACCGCCCACGCAACCAATTTTTGTTTTATTATGCACCTGTCACTTAAGCAGTTGGTGATTTGAGCCATTCCTTCCTTAATTTATCTGTCTGCGTAAACCTCTAGATAAATTTGGCCATCTAACTACTTTTTTTTCTTTCTAAATTTTATTTGTCTATTTAATCTCATTCTAATTCGTATTTGTTTATTCAATATTCGTCAAATCGTAATTTCAATTCTATTATTTGCTTGATGAAATGCGACAATTTATTCATGAAAAACAGTTTGCGTGGCAGTAATAGACATTTTCAACTTCATAATATAGATGATGCGCAAATAGCATTATACTGAGTATTTTGTTGGGAGTTACTTAACACAATTTGTTTATTTTTATTACTTTAACATTTCTGAATTTCTAAATGTAATTATAATTTTAAATGTTAAATATTGTTATACATTACATATAGCATTCACTTTGCCTACACTCGGGAAAAAATATTATCAACTAACCAAAATCAATCTTACAGTCGTACTTAAACGAATATAGGTTGCGCGAGTGGTGATAAAAATTACTATAATCAAGGTTTCAAAGTTAATATAAACAGATGTCCCTTTATCTACAAACATTTTCCCGTATAAACTAAGTATTGTATAATATTGAGAACACATCATGCACTGTCCAGAATTTTCCGCCAAGTGGCCTCGAATTTGGGTACGTCTGCTTCGAAATCTGAAGCTCTAACCACTGAGCCACATTCTTACTCTTATAATCTTTGTGCCTTACAATCAATCATACTTTGCAGGCTAGTCGCATCTAAATTTTGATCGGTGTTGGAATCCTATAATAGAACGAGCATTGAACAAGTTGGGATCGTCACAGAAGCTGGGCATTTTTGAACATTTCACATTCCATGTTTTAGTATTACATTGTCATTCTCTCATCAATAATATGTAATGGTTCACACATAATTTAGAGTCATAAACAATAATCAGGTTTAACGGCGTATGGCTAGCGTGATGGTCAACTGGCGATACAAGCCTCTATTCTATACCGGGAGCATTACAGTTTTCGTTAACATAAAAGCAAATCAAAGGCCGTTATAACACCAGACTCCTGTTGTTGTCCTGGTTTATTTTAGTATTATTGTATAAGTACGCGATATATGTCATACTAGTTTATAGTTATATTCACATAAATTGATCTCAAGCGTGGTAAATAGCGTAAAAGCAGTTAATTGAAAGATTTTCCTTATGTAACTGACCATATTCCACCTAAATTTAACAAACATATCGAGGTACTATTCAATAGGCGAAGGTTAGAACGATGTTCTGCTAGATAGATTGATTGCTTTTTCCAATGCCGCGTTTTGCGTACGCGCGTTGTAGCTTTGCACCGACAGTTTCACAAAGATTCGATTGATCACAATTTCCATTTCCTTTTTGGCTTCGACCCAATGGAAATGCGGTTCTATCACACACCAGCCGGTAAAAAAAGTTGTGATAGTACCGCATTTTCATTGGGACGAATACAAACCCAGCACGATCAAAGACAAAACAACCCGCGTATGCAAAACGCGGCATTGGAAAATTGAAGCTGGCACTCCGAAATCAAAATTTAAAAAAAAATACTTCAAATTAATTGCTTCATTATATAATTAAACGAAAATTGGTTGCGCGGGTGGTGATAACAATTATTATTATCAAGGTTGCTGCATTGATATAAACACCTGCCCATTAACTACTTACATATGTCAGTATAAACTAATAATTGTATAGTGAAGAAAAGGCAATTCATCCAGTAGACCAGTTTCGTCTTTATTGGGAACTCATCATGTACTGATTCTTTAAATCAAGTTTGCGAGCTTGAAGCAAACACCAATCCCATTGTATTTAACCAGTCGTCGAAGAACATAACAAAACTACCGCCAGCCGCAACGCACTGGCCAGTACATGACGCGGACAAGAATCGAACCTGGGCACGTCTGCTTCGGAATCTGTTGCTCTAACCACTGAGCCATTCTGCCGCTACTGGAGGAATTGCCTTTTAAAAAATATTTTTGCAGTTGGGTGGCTCAGTGTTTAGAGCACCAGATTCCGAAGCAGACTTGCCCAGGTTCGTATCCTGTCCGCGGCAAATTCTGGCCAGTACATGATGAGTTCCCAATAAGGACGAAACCGGTCTACTGGATGAATTGCCTTTTCTACACTATACAATTCTTAGTTTATACTGACATATGTAAATAATAAATGGTTCAGGTGTTTATATCAAGACTTCAACCTTGATTATAATAATTGCTTCATTAGTTTCATATGTTAAACTTGTGAGGATGGACCAACTGAAGAAGGCTCCCGATATATGTAGCCGAAATATCTTATTAAAAGAAAACTACTGGAACAATGAAAGCTGCGTTAGTCAAAACGCAGATCATGTTTTCTATAATTTCAGTAATAGGATCAAATATTCATATTATTTATGCACTTCCTTTAGCTTATACATGCAGATAGATAAAAAGCATCGAGCGGAAGACAAAGAGAGAAAGAGAGAGATAGAGAGGGACAGAGAGAGAATGTGAAATTGGGACATAAATATTAAGATAAACAAGGAATAGAAAATTTATGTAATACGGCATAGAATATTTCGAAATTGAACAATATTTTTTGTTAATATATTCAAGGTTGCGATATTGATATAAACTCCTGACCCATTAAGTACATACATTTGCTACTAAAAACTAAGATTCGTATAATGTAGAAAGGCAATTCATCCAGTAGACCGGTTTCGTCCTTATTGAGAACTCATCAAGTATTGACCCGCGGTAAATTCGGGCCAGTACGAGATGAGTTTCCAATAAGGACGATTCCGGTCTACTGGATGAATTGCCCTTTCTACACTATAATTTTTTTAATTTATACTACCAATTATATGTAATTAATTGGTCAGGTGATTATATAAAGATCGCAAACAATGATTACAGTAATTATTATCACCGCCCGCGTTACCAATGTTCGTTTAATAATTTTTTGTTTCTCAAAGATTTTGTCTATAATTGGTTATGGTTGTAAATATTATAAAAGACTAATTTATTTTACATAATCTAAATTTTTAATGTTTCCGCGAATTCGAATTCGTAAATATAATTTCTCGTTTGGTATACGATAAATTATTGATGCTTTTAGGAATGCATAATTTAAGAAAAAAATAAAAAAAAGTATACATATTATTATTATTTATCATAAATTATGAAAATTTTCATATTTCAATCCACTCAAGTATTGGCAGAGTGGTTATTCCTTTTAAGCTACGCTTTATTGCAATGTAATTTAGATCATATTCATGCAATAAGTGACGGGATGTTCAGTATGCTGTTCGACCGGTTTAATAAAATGGAGTTGATGTTTAATTAAAGCTTGCAAACTTCATTTAAATAACTGTTATTAACACACGCGCAATCAATGATTTTGTAATTATAAAACTTATATGCAAACTTTATATGCAGAAAGTTGGTATTCGAGACTGCTAATAAATATTGTAGTCGACATATTCAGTCAAGTACATTGTATGCAAAGAAAACTAGAGTTGAGAAGTGCATTTTTAAATTTTGCTTCCCATATATATGCATCGCGGTTTGCTTCTTGCTAATCAGCTTGCCGCCGTACACTGATGATGATCATAGAAGTTCGAAACGCTTCAGTACGCTTGATTGACATGTTTGAACTGTTTTACGACTGGTTATATTCAATAAGATTGGTGTTTGTTTCAAGCCCGCAAGCTTGATTTAACGAATATCTATGTGCTTTTTATGTAGGAATTTTTTTGTTCTGCCTCGTTTCATGCCTTTGTGGGATTCGCCCAATTAAATCAAAAATAAAACTCGCAAGAATTTTTTTTGCACGTAAATTTAAATTAACGTATAATGCCCTTCAAAGGACTGGCATGCCTTACATAGGTTTAAATTTGCATCAACATGCTAATGCACAAAATATACCGAGATTGGTTTTTATATCAATATTGCAACCTTGATTTAAATAATTGTAATTACCGACCGCGCAATATATGATCGTTTAATTATATAAATCTTCAATAATGACAGTTTAAGTGTGGCTAGTTTAAATTTCAAGTCTAAATAGATGTCATACAGGCCCCTCCTGAAGCAAGAGCTGACCAAAAAAACAATAGTCGATATATTACCTGATCTTAGTTAGTCAAACCGCAGATCAAGTAATTTCGATTAATCCAGTTTCGCAATTGTTTATTTCTTTTAGGCAAAATTTATTATATAACAGAGAGTTTAGTAGAGAGCGCAGTAGGATAGCTTTAGGGTTTGATTCATAAATCTCAAAACATACGTGCTGAAGTTCGAGCTCTATTCGCGTTAAATGTTGCAAAGTACTTGAAGAATTTCCATTTTGGTCAAAACCGATCAACTAGATGAAATGCCTTTTTACATTACAAAATGCTTATTTTGTACAGACAAATATATAAATATATATATATATATATATATATATATATATATATAAATGTTTACACATATAAATATATATGTATATATATACTGGGATTGGCGATAATATAAATATTGCAATCTTGATTTAATTACATGTAATTGCATACACGTTAACACCGAACCAAGTGAATCAGTCGTCTGATTTAAATTTTATTTTTGGGGTTCAATATTACATGTTAAACATTTAATTTACTAACTAATAGTTTTGATGGGTAATTCAATTTTTTCCGAATACATAAATACATGCCGCATATTTTTACATAAAAGATGGCTATAATAACTACAAAAATAACTAGATCAGCACAATAAGGAGATAATAATTTTGCAGCGATCAATTGTGCCGACGAATTCATTAAAATTACCAACTATTTCTCATTGTCTCATCACGGCGCGATATCTCTTGGCTGAAATTTATTCATAGGATGAATACAGCATTTGGAAGAGAGAAATGATCCAATTACTGCTATCGTGATCAGATTTTCCTTATTAGAACAAACAATAGTTGGTTATTTATATCTATGCTTTTTGTTTTCTCTACCTGCTGATTGTGTCTAATTAAATGCAAACACCGTACATAGGGTTATACTGTTAGTGAGCGATAGCGATTTTTACACCTATGCGTTTTAATTATTTCCAAATATCTCAGGATTCTTTATCCTGTAAAATTTGGACAAATCAATACACTCCTATAACTCGAATTTGCATTTAACAAGTTTCAAATGTAATCGTCAAAAAACTTGTTTATATATATATATATTTAAATTTTGACTTGCATAATGATTAATCCTGTGCCAATCTGCTCCTCATTTCGCATTTTAATATTTGAAGATATCCGTTATTTAAATTGTGTAAATTCAAGTGTCTTAATTTGTTATCACAGTTTTCCATTGATTTAACGTATGTTTTCTTTTTAAGTGTGGCAATCATAAGCATGCTCCTTTTATAGTGTTGTAGGTATACATATAAATTGCTTTCCATGTGTGCAAGAGTACAATTTTGTATTGAGCTCTTGTAACCATAACACTAATATAGATATAAAAATGTCCCTACCCGATGGCGTTCCCTCATATTCCAGACATATATTTGAGCTTACAGAAAAAAAGTATTTAAGGTCAGTATATTAAAACATAACAATTTTTGTATGAGAACATCAATCCTATTATATATATATATATATATATATATATATATATATATATATATATATACATATATATATATATATATATCAGCATAGGCGATTCATCCAGTAGATCGGTTACGTTCTTATTGGGAACTCGTAAAGTGCTGTCCAGAATTTTGTCAGATTTTGTCTTAGTGTCCGAAACAAATTTACCCTGGTTGGATCCCTATAGAATACAACATTCTGGAGAGTTCTTAGCGAGTTTGTAATTAGGAAGAAACAGGTATACTGAATGAATTATCTTAACCTAATTGGACTCGACTAGGTGTTTGCCTATACTGTCTTCATTGTGACTCTGCATATTTCAACTTCCGGTTTCGGAAGCCTATTTCAACGGAAAGCACATCTCACAAGCAAGGTAATTAATATATTCCGTCGTGCAGCATATTGATTTCAATGATAAACTTTCGTGCGCAGTGCTGTCCTGCTTGTTGTGGATTTGACCGCATTTATATTGTGCGGTACAATAGATACTTACTACTTACTTTACTTTACTGCGGCTGACTCCTTTTGGAGGATAAGCCGGCTCCACATTTCATGGAGTTTCTTGGGAATTTGGTACAAGTGTTGTTCCCTCACCACTCGGGGTACAATAGGTAGCACTCTTAGGTCGGTAAAAACTTGAATTTTGGTCGTTTTCAGTTGCTCTGCTTATTGGCTTTGATTAATGGGTTCTCACTTGTCCCTTCTTTTTTGAGCCTTTTATCAGCTGATTGACTGAAAATGACGTTGGATCAAGATTTTCCATTGTTTTGATTTCAATGCTTATTTTGAATGAATTACCTTTACTATATTTATACTACATCTACTATTAATACTATCACTACTATTTTTGCTGCTCTTACTACTACTAGTGCTACTAATACGACCACTACCAACACAACCATTACTACTACTACTAATACTACTATAAACAATACTTCTACAGAAGATTTCATTACTTCCGTTACTACCAATAACAAAAATATTAGAATCTGCCAAATATTACAAAACTCCTAGACTGCAAATGCAATAGAATAATAATCGAAAACGTGATCGTTAAATTTTTCTAACAGGCACAAGGAAAGACAAATTACATAAATTGTATGCTAATTCATCATCTCTGGGGTTCTAATGAGACGACTGCAATGGTATTACGCGTCAAAATAAAAAAAATACAAGCTTATTCCTAATTTAGTCTCTTAAGGCATGAGCGAACGCATGATTCCTATAAAAAGCAGTACACAATGTTTAAGGACGGGTAAAAATTAATTGTAAGTCAACAGTTTGGAATTCAATTCAAATTGGAGCTATTTTAAATTTACATCAATGTTGCGTTAATGGACCTGCATTTGTAGATGAATTAGCAATTGCGGTAACGTACAGTTACACAGGAAATGAGAAAATGCAGATAAAGTTAGTCGTTATAACAACCACATATACAATCATTAATTGTCTCCCTTTTTCAGTCAAATACATGGAGATTGGGGAATTGGCATTTCTAATAAGCATAGCTAGGCGTTTTCTTGCCAAGATATATATAATTACTCTAACTATATTCATAATCTAACTTGTGTGGTTTGCAATAAACTCTGATTTAAAAATATAAACTTGCTCAGGTGCTCCGCTCCAATTCTGGTACTCATATAGATTGGATACAAAGAGATCATTAAAATTCTTATCCGATAAGCAACTTTTATCTGGGCAAAGTTTTTATTATGTCATTACTAAGGAAAGCATCATCTGAATTTAATTCCATGATTTATTATATTGCTCGTAAAATACAAAAACGAAAAAAACAGGACATAGAGTATAAAGAGAAACAAATAGCAACATTTCTTCTGGACGTAAGAAAATATTAATAGTTATCGAGGATAAAACTGCGAGGAAGCGTATTCAGTTTAATGGTACATTGATGGAATATGCATAACCTGAATGCTAAAATTAGAAAGACTGTTCACAACAAGGATATTATTTACATAATTTTTTTCTCTTAAATGCTACAGTAGGTATTTTGCTAGTTTAAGAATAATTGTAGGCTTAGTAACAAACATAAATTGGCGCCAATAATATTGACACCGTCTATCCTTTGCAGTTTGCATAGAAAAAACAATTGTCTTCCTAACCCATAACAATTTAAAAAGAATACGATAACGCCTTATACCCCCAAGAACTTACGACAGTCTAGGGCTAACAAGGTTGGTATTTACGAACAAACAACAATACAAGAGGTAGATATTTTGAAGAAAATATTTTTCAAATTGCTTGTTATACTTGATGGTCAACATGATGATTTGATCGTAAGATGAATTTCATCATCCCGATTAGTTGATCCATTTTAGAATTCGTAACTAACACGGCATAATCATGAAAGCTGCAACAAACAATCACTGGAATTTATAAGTTTGCGTAGCTGCGTTAACTCATGGCTTTATACAAATATCTTAAATAATTCATATTGAAAATTAATAATTTTAAGAATTTGAAAGCGACAAAGACCAAGCGATATACTGCTTTTTGCGGTGATTTAATGTATATATATATATATATATATATATATATATATATAAAACAACAAGCACCTGACCTTAATATTCAAAAGTTTCATCAACATGATATTTTAATCGACTAGCCAAGAATAACAAAATTCAACAACAATCTACTAGTATCCAGTCAAGAACAAACAGGCCCTCGACTAGAATCAACAAATATACAATCGGATTACAGTTAAATACTGTTTGTTGCGAAGAACTAATATATATGCAAGTATGTATTAGGTGTTGCGAACCTAGTTACAAATTAGTTCAATTGTGACCAGAAGGATAAACCAAAGGCAGCATGAACGGAAAGTTTAATCTCATGCACATTAGTTTCGTGCTTACTGGCGACTCATCAGTAGGAGCCGGTATTACGCCCTTTAACCACTATATATTTGGTCGAAGAATGTGGGATAATAGGACGGTACAATCTCCTAGACGAATGTGTAAACCTGCAATAGTTAAGCTAACATCATAAAGTCTACGACAATGCGATTTCAACGCTAACTCACACTATATAATATATATATACCGAGTCTGTAAAGGATACTTGGTATATATATATATATATATATATATATTATTATATATATATATATTATACTCTTATTTAAGTAGTTATAAGTATAATATCTTATAATTGCTCATCCAAAATTTAATCACACATAATTTTACCCATCTTTCTCGTAATTAATCAACATACCCGCATTTTAATTCAAACATCTTTCAATCTATTATTTTTCTATCCGGATTTTTAAATAATTATTGACATTTCCGTCTTTCTATCTATTCATCCATACTTTTTTCAGCATATTCTTATTTAATTTTTCTATTAAAATTCATTTGAAACACAAAAATCTTTCTTTCATATATTCATCCATCTACTAATCTATCTATCTTTCTTTCCCTCTCTCTTAATATCTATCTACCTATCTATCTATCCATCTATCTATCTATCTATCTATCTATATATATATCTATCTATCTGTCTATATATATATATATATATCAAACTCACACTTTATTATATATACATACATGTAAATATATCTAGCTTTTGTTAAACTAATTTATTCTATTGTATACTTGTTTATTTATTTCTATATGTGTGTGTATTACATCTGTTGTATTTTCTGAACTCCAAATTCTTTATTGATATATCTATCTAACTTTAAACTAATGGACTAAATTCCTTTATATTTCCAAATCTATCTATATAAAAATTTCAATCTTTTAGTTTTCTCATTATTTTTCCGTACTCAGATTTTACTTGTTTCTGATTTCTTGTATTTTGCGTTCCTTTCGACGTAATTAAATCTTCTAACTATACATTCTTCTCCTTTACACCTTTCAATTATGCTTTTACCTCTAACAATCTAGACGTCTGCTTAAATGCCTTACTTCTTGTCTACGATTCAGAGTTTCAGTATATCAGACTTAAGTTCAATAAAATGTTTTGGCTTAATTTTAAATTCGTGCTATAACTTTTATTTCCTACACCTTCTTTTGATCTTGATTTCTAATTATTTACCAATTTATTCCTCATAGATAGCACAAAATTGTCTTTAAAGTATCTGCTAACATATTATTAGTAATTCTCATTGTTCGTTCTTTTGGAGATAGTTCTTATCAGAATATTATGCAATACTTTTAATGTATCCGATATTAATGTGCTGGTCAAAGAATAAAGCTAAAACTGAGCATTAGAAAGCCGAAATTACTAGACAATACAGTGTTTTTTCTAAAAGCATCAATGCCATTTGGGAAATGCCAAAACCGTATGATTCTATGTATGCAAAATAACATTTTCTCCGGATTTGTCGATTCAAAATAGCTAAGAACAACATATTAAATTTTCCCATGTAATTCGTTTTGATCTCGTGCTTTTATTAATGCGTAAATAGTCTAACTGTGACAGTTTGTTTATAGCTATGAGTGCTAACAATTGTCCCGCACAAGAAAAATGCGGTCAAATCCGAAACGAAAAGGACAGCACTGAGAACCAAAAAAATACATCTTTTATAGCTGGATATGCCAAATTCAGCATAAGCAAAAGACATAATCTCAAGTAATACAATTAAATAATCAATGATTGCGAGGGTTGAAACAAAATTTTTTTAAATCAAGTTTGCGAGCTTGTAGTAAACATCAATCCCATTGTATTTAACCAGTCGTCGAACAATATTGCAAAACTACCGTCAGTCGCACGCATTGACACGTTTCGACCTTTTATGATCATCATCAGATTACAATGGTAAACTGACTTGCGAGGACCAAACCGCAATGCATATATATGGTTAGCAAAATCAGTTATGCGGCTCTCACTTCTAGTATTTATAAAAGGCAAAAGGTTAGAAGGAAGCGTGGAAAACGCACGCTAAAATATTTCTTGTTTAAAAAGGACGAATTTGAGTAAAAAAATACTCGTAACTCGCAACATTTAGTGCTTCTTATTTCACCATCATGAGACTTAATTACTACACAATTTATTACGCGCCATTTAACAACGTTTTACTTTGCGACAATTTTGGATTGATTAAAGGATAAATAAGAACCATTGAGCTGGTCAGTATAAAGCAAGAATTGTATAGTATAGTAAAGTAATTTCATCCAGTAGACCGGGTTCGTTCTTATAGGGAACTCTTCACGTACTGACCAGAATTTGCCGCGGATATAGATCGAACCTGGGAATATCTGCCGCTCAAATTACTCTCAAATTGCTAATATTTGATCCTCGAGGACAAGTTTACATTCCGCTCTTCAATATTTGTAACCTTACTCATATAAAGTGCACTAAACTATAATCAAACTGATATTAAAAGCGAGCTCGTTATTATTTAATTTGCATCTGCACCTTTTAGATGTGCTAACTTTACTATAGTAATTATGATTTTTGGATGGCATGTGTCTTCACCACTGTTCTCCATAACTCAATGTGGAACATTTTGCATGGAGTGGAATTTATGACCCGTATAATCGTACGTATTTAGGAAATATGGGCCTTATTCAATTAATTTTCATGTTATATTTAAATGAAAACGCATTCAACACAAACATCATGGACATCCGCGCTAAAGACCAGATAATAAAATAGTATGCAATAAAGTTTTGTCCAAAAATTGTCAGCACCAATCAAATATCATAAGAAGAAAACAAAATTATGAGTTACCAATAAGGACGAAACCGGTCTACTGGAGGAATTGCCTTTTAAAAAATATTTTTACGGTTGGGTGGCTCAGTGTTTAGACCACCAGATTCCGAAGCAGACATGCCCAGGTTCGAGCCCTGTCCGCGTTAAATTCTGGACATTACGTAATGAGTTCCCAATAAGGAAAAAACCGGTCTACTGAATGAATTGCCTCCTCTACACTATACAATTCTTATTTTATACTGTCAAATGTAAGTACTTAATGGGTCAGGTGTTTATATTAAGTTCGCAACCTTGATTATAGTAAATTTATGGTCGTTTCACGCCAGACAGTGATTTTAACAAGTAAGTTTATTTCAGGAAGAATGTTCTACATACAGATTCTTCTGTATTCACTCCAGACAAAAATAGGGCCGCTAGAACGATTACGTTCTCAAAGTTGGCTATTGCAATATCTTCACTCACAGGAATCGGTATTAGCACCCTGCTCAATCGATCAATTGCTACAACGCATGATCGGTCGGGGATGTTAACGACAACGGTGTTGTGCTCTGCGACCACTCTTTTCACACGATACGGGCCATCATTGACAGCACGCAGATACGTGGGCTCCACCAACGCCTTAATGACGTAGTACCCGGACCAAAGGCGTATTCGTGCATATCGTCAATCATAGGCATGTCGATTTAAAACGCATAGAGCTTATGTTAATTGTTGTGGGGCTCCTGAATATCCGCTATGATGCAGCACTCATGGGGTGCGTGGATTACCTGTTTGACTGACAGTCGTATCAGCATTCCGTAGATCGAGTCTGTCGCTTGATTAAATAAAATTTGTCTCTACAGGACCCCAGGGCTCATGGCACCAACGTCGGGATACCTTTCATCGTCCGGTGTGATCGCTAAGCCTTTACGTTAGTCTGAGCGTGATAAGTTGCTGCCCGGTAATACTCTTTGTCAAGTTACTTGTACCACTGATTACATTCCATCGACGCAAACTGTGCATCCTGATCGGTAATTATAACATTTGATGATCCAAGTCAACTGAGCCATCATCAGCATCATCATGATCATGCACAATCATACAAAAGCCAATAGGAACTAATATTTCACTGTCACATAACCATAAGATGTGAGACAGAAAAAAGAAAATTTTTATAAATAACGACAAAAATAATAATCTAGGCACACAAAGTATTATTGAGATTTACGAGAGATAGATAGATAGAGAGAGAGAACACAGTTACTACGAGTATATGCATGTATATTACATATAATTGGGGTAAATTCTGCCTCTACACAACACCATTATGGCCAAGTTAGCATTAAGGCAAGGCAGTATCGGCAACACATCGCTTTTTGAAGCACTTTATAATCTTCTATGCGATGTTTACTCCAGTGGTGAAAACTCGGCGTATCACGTAAACATATCGACCATGAGAAACACATGATTTACCTTGCCACTAGGCACAGGCAGTGGACCCACGAAGTCAATATGCCACAAGTGGTTTTGTGCGGTGAAATTGAAAGCAATCGCGGTGACTTCTTCCCTGTATTGTGGCTTACAACGCTGACATGCATTGCAATGTTGAAAAACATTAAAAACGCCTTTGAACAGGCCGAGATAATAAAATTGCCATTGAAATGTTTCGATTAGGCGCCCAGCGACGGGATGTCTCAGATTTATTGACAAAAAGCCATTAATTCTGTTCGTATAGACTCCGGCACAAAAAACATTGCATTGTTTTTACTTTTTTCGCACCAGTAGCTAATTTCACTAGATTAACTCTTTCTACGGTGTGGTCACTGATGTGCCGTCGTTTAACTGACATTGCCCTGATCCTCGGAGACCTTGATAAGTGGTAATACTCGAACAGCAGAAATTCTTCTGAGTGCATTGGCTGCCGCATCCCCAATACCGACTCCATGGTTAACCGGGACATCATATTCCTCGACTTCTTCAATAGTTCGGTGTACTCGTTTCTTTTGAATACAGTGGGACCGCTAATGTAAAAGTTCATTTTAATCGGTAAAACCGTCTATATACCGATCGATGACAATGTTTCGACACTTTTTAGAGCCCAATATAGGGCCTATAATTAATTTTCTCTGACGATATAGCTTTGCTCCGCATTAGTTATAGTGCAATTTATTAATTGCGTCGGACATCCGTCAGTTTCTAATACTGCTCCTATGCCGATATCTAAGGCGTCTGCCGAAATTCACATGATTTTACCGAGAAAATAAAAATAGTGTTTCCCATGAAAAATAGATTAGGCCTCCTCCTTTCAAATAAACTGTATGTTAGCACTAGTTAAATTTAATAATTTGTTGAATAACTATCATCCACGTGAGATATGGTCTATATAAGTTTATTGTACCAATAAACCGGCGCAAATTTTTTCTAATGGTGAGCACTGAATTATTTTTAATAGGCCGTAAGTTTGATTCTAATGACATACATCCAGCCCAGGAACTGCACTTGCTGACCTATGAGGATGGCTGGAAAACGCCGGTCTTTATCATATCTAACTTTGCCCAAGCCGCTGCATTTTGGTTCTTTCCACATATAGCATATACATATGATGGTAAGTAACCGTCGTTTTATTCGATTCACGGTTTAATACGACCGTGGGCTCGGGACTTTCCGTGCAATAAGTGTATTGGAATATAAGAAATCCTGGCTTCCGAATTCTTTCAAACAAAAGGGCAGTTGATTTGTCTTCTCCTGAAAAGAAGTGCTGTATATAAATTAGATGGAACTCGTACTATTCTGCCTCGCAGTTTATAAACGTTTATTCTGATAATCAAAGTGTTAATTCATTTCCTTGATAGATTAAACTCAACAAGGACGTTATGGATTTCACCAAAATGAAAGCAATAGGCTGCTTGCTAACACCATCGCCGTGCTAGTAGCTTAAGACGTATTTGCTCTCATACGTTGTACTTTGTTTAATGGCCAAACAATGGGCAATATCAACAAATCGGCTTCAGCATTCAATTGCATAATCACAAGCTTTCAGCTGGAAAGTTCTAAACAAGATTTTTTATGGAGATCCTTACATGTGGAAACGTATCACAAACTTCTTTTTCTTCGTGAACCAGCTGATTCAAAGAAGACTCTATGGCGCTTTGCAAATTTGCTTCCGTAGATCCTTAATTATGAGCGCCCGCAGGGATTTTTTCTGTTCAGCGCTTTGATTTTCAATGTTCGTTACGTGGTAGACCATATGATCCAATTGAAATGGTCGTTCTCTAGACAAGCTACACTAGCTTTGCTGCCTAATAGGCGATGTATTGGTCACAGATACATTTTTCTACATATTGAGGTTGTTTCTAAGACACTGGCTGCGGCCGTCCTTCACATAGCCGTAGTATATGTCACAAAGAATTTGCAGACAGTGTTTTTCTCTCCCAACTGTTGTAATGAGGCTCACCTGGATTGTCAATGATCCCAGGATGATGGGCGTCGTTGCTGAAAATTTTAGTGCCTGAATTCTTTTATCCAGGTCTCTAGGCGTGCACGTTAGTGTATCATATCTGGTAGGGTTCAACAGTATAATTATGATGGCCGCATAGAGCTGCAAAACAGGCAGAAATTCAGCCTTAACGACGAACGATTGACGCATGTCACAGTGTACAGCGCACCTTACCCGGTAGAGGTTTACGTTTGTATAAGTCGAAAAACACCTCCCGTGGTCTTGCAAGGAAGTGATCAATCCTGCGTTTGAAATCTGAGTACGGCAGGTCTACTGGTATTTCTAATGGGATTGCAACTATAAGACCCACTAATTAACAGATGAGCAAGCATCCAATTGTTCCTTCTAACGGTAAAATTTGCACCTGCATATGGGCTTCAAACTCTTTGAACCACGACTGTTGCCTTTATACATCCACTGATGAGAGCATAAGCTTAAATGTTGATGATGGTCGGAAATGATTGGTTGATTCATGTGTAAACACTGCCAGATGTCCCTCTGCTACCACCTAGGCGCGGTCGAAATTAATCTGTTTCCCATACTAGTTGGGTTGCATATGCGGTTTTACTCAGTGTTAACTATGATTGTTTCATCCAGCTATGATTTAATTACAATAATACTGCAGTTAAGTCTGTTATCTGTGTTAACAATATCTTGAACAATGCTTCCAAACTATCAAAATAAGCCATTTTATTGGACAGACGCGCCATATTTCTAATCAACTATTTATACGAGTTTGATCGTATATAGCTCGCCACTTTAGCAAAACAAATTAAAAACAATTATTATTTCTTACACACATCTGCGGCGCAATTGTTGCATTTCATCTTTTTTATGACTTTGCCTCATTTTACGTTTCTCATGTATTCATGCCAAGCCAAACTATGGCCTTCAGTGCATTCTTTGCCTCAAAGTTTGTTGATGCAACAATTAGAAGAGGGATAAATCCGCTTTTATTCAGTTTATTGAGATTTTATCGTTCATAAACCTTTATATTGCTACCTGATATAGTATTCCAATCCTTAAATCGAAAGCTTTATTCATTTAATTTTATAAGCTTAAGATTGAGATTAAAATTCCAATGCATGCAGGCCTTTTCATGAAAATTAACATCTAAAATCCTTCAATTAATTAAAAATCGAGTGATTTCCGCTCCACGCTTCTTTTTAAACCACTCATAAAGAGGCATGCAGTCAATGTCTTTGCAATGTCTTCGTAGCAATTTCAAAAATTTGATGATGAAAAATAGAATTGACGCTTTTCTTTTTCATACCTCATACAATTGCAAAATTTATGGGTGCAGCAGAGTAAGTCGGAGAAAAATTTCCTACTTAAACATTTGGATTGCGAACATTTAGCACAAAATTAGACGAACATATGTTTAGTGCATTTTGTTACACCGCCTAAGGTTTCACAGGTAGATTCATTTATTGCGTAAATTTGGTTTGTTTTTGATTGTTGTTAATTTATTTCGATAATCTTAATCCGCTGACTTATGTGAGCAAATTACCGACACTGTAGAATTTTATGTCTGGACAATAATTGGTTGAACATCCGTACATGTAAACGTATAAATGGGCATTTCTCTAGTTACCTGTACAGTGCATTTCGTTCTAAACTACCAAATCTAATTCATTCATCGATTTATTTTATTAAATTCTAAAACCAAAGTCGGTAATATATATATATATATATATATATATATATATATATATATATATATATATATATATATATATATATATATGATAATCCGTTTCATGTACGTTTATTTTTTAGGTGAACAATATTGTTTAAATTTATGTTTACTTATGTTGTGGACACTATGATCCAAATTTTATTCGGCTTACACATAATTTAAATGAAATTTAAAATTAATCTTTGATTTAATTTTCATATATGCCAAGACTACGCAATTTCAAGTTAAATCAGACATAAATTAACGCTGTGCAGTAAACTGCTCTTGTTCCACGTGGTAACGAAACGATATAGAAATTTCGAAATCTTAACAGAAATAATCACATCTCAGTCAATGAATAATGGAAGATCTATGTAGTTGAAATAAATATAGCAAACACTGCTATGAACTTATTTTACGACTTTATTGAAACTGAAGTGTAGATGTTAGATTCGAAGGTACTAAACTGCAACTCGGATTTTCAAAATAGTTTTTGGTTAATTATGACAGAGCCTTTACCATTCAAATTAATGAAGAGCTCTTGTAAAAACAACAGGAGGTTAAAATACATTAATGTGTTAAAAAGACCAAATATATTCTTGCTGCAATACTGTATGTATTTGATATAACATATAGGATTGACGTTTAATTGGAGACCGTAATATTGATTTAAATATCACATATCGTCACTCATGAAATACTCAATACTTTACAAAGGAAAAAAATATTTTACTTCCTTTAACGTTCTGATGTTTTTCAAGTGAACTCATTTGTCGATTTATATTTCAGAAGTATTTCTTTTTACACATATTTCGCGGTAATATATATTTAATCATAAAACTTATCTGAAATGCAGTTACTGAAATTTTCGCCTCTTTCAGTTTCATAAGTCAACTAAATGGCAAAAGAGAAAGTTTTTTGAAATTATTATTTTGCGGTGTGTAAGCTTCAATATTTCCAATGCCGCGTTTTGCGTACGCGGGTAATAGCTGTACACGATTGGAAAGAGATATTTTTAGAAAAGAGACTTATTCAGGACTTGCAAGTATGTATTAGGTTTTGCGAACCTAGTAACAAATTAGTTCAGTTGTGACCAGAAGGATAAACCAAAGGCAGCATGAACGGAAAGTATAATCTCATGCACATTCGTTTCGTGCTTACTGGCGACTCATCAGTAGGAGCCGGTATTACGCCCTTTAACCACTATATATTCGGTAGAAGAATGTGGAATAATAGGACGGTACAATCTCCTACATTCTTCCACATTCTTCTACCGAATATATAGTGGTTAAAGGGCGTAATACCGGCTCCTACTGATGAGTCGCCAGTAAGCACGAAACGAATGTGCATGAGATTATACTTTCCGTTCATGCTGCCTTTGGTTTATCCTTCTGGTCACAACTGAACTAATTTGTTACTAGGTTCGCAAAACCTAATACATACTTGCATATATATTAGTTCTTCGCAACAAACAGTATTTAACTGTAATTATTCAGGACTTCTTCTTAATTTCTTATCAAATAACCCATATGGAATGAAAATAGGCATTCTTAAATCCATGATATTAAGAAGTCTTAGAATAGTGGATATAGAAAATAGAGATAAGGAAATGAGGAGATTAAAAGAAATATTCAAACTAAATAGCTATCCGTCAAGTATAATAGATAGATTAATAGATGAGATGTTAAGGAGATTTAATAATAATATAATAAAACAAAGTAAAGAAGGAAACGGAACCGGATAAGCACAAAATTATGGTATTACCTGATTCAAAATTGAGCAGGAAAATTAGAATAATAGCAGCTAAATACAATATTAAAACAGTTTTAAGACAGAGTACGACGGCAAACTGACTATCGAGGATCAAACCGCATTGAATATATATGGAAATCAAATTTAGATATGCGGCTCTCACCTCTAGCAGTCTTGCATACATTGAACTTGACTGGAAATGTCGGCTGCACAATTTCTATGCAGTCACGAACATTAACTGTTTGCAGCTTTCGCCACATATACATATATAGGCAATACAATTTAAACAATAATTGATTGCGCGGGTGGTGGTAACAATTCTCATTTTAAATCAAGTTTGCGAGCTTGAAGTAAACACCAATCCCATTGTATTTAACCAGTCGTCGAACAACATAACAAAACTACCGCCAGCCGCAACGCACTGACGCGTTTCGACCTTCCATGATCATCATCAGAGTACGACGGCAAACTGACTATCGAGGATCAAACCGCATTGAATATATATGGAAATCAAATTTAGATATGCGGCTCTCACCTCTAGCAGTCTTGCATACATTGAACTTGACTGGAAATGTCGGCTGCACAATTTCTATGCAGTCACGAACATTAACTGTTTGCAGCTTTCGCCACATATACATATATAGGCAATACAATTTAACAATAATTGATTGCGCGGGTGGTGGTAACAATTCTTTAAATCAAGTTTAAATCAAGTTTGCGGCAAGTAAACACCAATCCCATTGTATTTAACCAGTCGTCGAACAACATAACAAAACTACCGCCAGCTGCAACGCACTGACGCGTTTCGACCTTCCATGATCATCATCAGAGTACGACGGCAAACTGACTATCGAGGATCAAACCGCATTGAATATATATGGAAATCAAATTTAGATATGCGGCTCTCACCTCTAGCAGTCTTGCATACATTGAACTTGACTGGAAATGTCGGCTGCACAATTTCTATGCAGTCACGAACATTAACTGTTTGCAGCTTTCGCCACATATACATATATAGGCAATACAATTTAAACAATAATTGATTGCGCGGGTGGTGGTAACAATTCTTTAAATCAAGTTTGCGAGCTTGAAGTAAACACCAATCCCATTGTATTTAACCAGTCGTCGAACAACATAACAAAACTACCGCCAGCCGCAACGCACTGACGCGTTTCGACCTTCCATGATCATCATCAGAGTACGACGGCAAACTGACTATCGAGGATCAAACCGCATTGAATATATATGGAAATCAAATTTAGATATGCGGCTCTCACCTCTAGCAGTCTTGCATACATTGAACTTGACTGGAAATGTCGGCTGCACAATTTCTATGCAGTCACGAACATTAACTGTTTGCAGCTTTCGCCACATATACATATATAGGCAATACAATTTAACAATAATTGATTGCGCGGGTGGTGGTAACAATTCTTTAAATCAAGTTTGCGAGCATGAAGTAAACACCAATCCCATTGTATTTAACCAGTCGTCGAACAACATAACAAAACTATGTTGTTCGACGACTGGTTATTTTCAAGCTCACAAACTTGTTTAAATAAATTTGATTTCCATATATATTCAATGCGGCTTGATCCTCGATAGTCAGTTTGCCGTCGTACTCTGATGATGATCATGAAAGGTCGAAACGCGTCAGTGCGTTGCGGCTGGCGGTAGTTTTGTTATGTTGTTCGATGACTGGTTAAATACAATGGGATTGGTGTTTACTCAAGCACGCAAACTTGATTTAAAGAATTGTTACCACCACCCGCGCAATCAATTATTGTTTAAATTGTATTGCCTATATATGTATATGGCGAAAGCTGCAAACAGTTAATGTTCGTGACTGCATAGAAATTGTGCAGCCGACATTTCCAGTCAAGTTCAATGTATGCAAGACTGCTAGAGGTGAGAGCCGCATATCTAAATTTGATTTCCATATATATTCAATGCGGTTTGATCCTCGATAGTCAGTTTGCCGTCGTACTCTGATGATGATCATGGAAGGTCGAAACGCGTCAGTGCGTTGCAGCTGGCGGTAGTTTTGTTATGTTGTTCGATGACTGGTTAAATACAATGGGATTGGTGTTTACTTCAAGCTCGCAAACTTGATTTAAAGAATTGTTACCACCACCCGCGCAATCAATTATTGTTTAAATTGTATTGCCTATATATGTATATGTGGCGAAAGCTGCAAACAGTTAATGTTCGTGACTGCATAGA
Organism: Eudiplozoon nipponicum; assembly: GCA_029291075.1. Taxonomy (NCBI): domain Eukaryota; kingdom Metazoa; phylum Platyhelminthes; class Monogenea; order Mazocraeidea; family Diplozoidae; genus Eudiplozoon; species Eudiplozoon nipponicum. The sequence continues at coordinate 909 of JAQBSW010001912.1, read as the reverse complement.
AATTGTGCAGCCGACATTTCCAGTCAAGTTCAATGTATGCGAGACTGCTAGAGGTGAGAGCCGCATATCTAAATTTGATTTCTATATATATTCAATGCGGTTTGATCCTCGATAGTCAGTTTGCCGTCGTACTCTGATGATGATCATGGAAGGTCGAAACGCGTCAGTGCGTTGCAGCTGGCGGTAGTTTTGTTATGTTGTTCGACGACTGGTTAAATACAATGGGATTGGTGTTTACTTCAAGCTCGCAAACTTGATTTAAAGAATTGTTACCACCACCCGCGCAATCAATTATTGTTTAAGTTTTAAGACAATCGCTTACTATAGGCAATAAACTACCTAACCAAAAAGAAAGAGTAGAACCCCTCGAGACATCAGGAGTATATTCGATACCTTGCAAAGAATGTAATCTCAGGTATATAGGCGAAACCATGCGACCTATAAAGGTTCGTAGAGGTGAACATAAGACAGCCTGCAAATATGGACACATTCAAAGATCAGACCTAGCTAGGCATTCGAAGGAAACGGGTCATGAAATAGACTGGGAAGGATGTAAACGCATCGCGTTATGCAACCGCAACAGATTAACTAGACTAATTAGAGAGGCAATTGAAATAAAATCAGGAAAAGGTGTAATGAATGTAACATCGGTAGAAAAATCATTGGGCCCAATATTTAATGAAGCATTTTCTATGGTCAGAAAACGTGAGGCTGCGGAACCTGAATTAAGTGGGAACCTAAGTAAAAAACCTCGCTTATAGAAAACTGATAGCGAATGAACTGTACCAATATCAATTCCTATATACTTATCTTTCTCAATAAAAATGTTCCAGAAGAGGGTATACCGATTTAGCAAGGGTTAGTAGATAGGACATTAGATAAGACACATTTGACTTACATTGTTGCTTA